>OV651814.1:85678566-85956497 GCA_927349885.1 Psylliodes chrysocephalus
TGACAACAAGTTAATTACAGGTGCTCTTTTTTTAGACCTACAAAGAGCATTTGAAACGGTAAATCGATCTCTACTGATTAAAAAGTTAAAAAGTTTTGGTATTATTGAAAATTCACTAGAATGGCTTATAAATTACCTGGACAATAGAAAACAAAAATTAAGGTTTAAAAACATTTTATCAAAAGAACAAAAAAATGAATTAGGCGTACCACAGGGGAGTGTATTGGGCCCACTATTGTTCCTTCTATATATTGATGATATTTCTCAAGTTGCAGGTGGTTGCTCCATACATATGTTTGCAGATGATACTCTGCTGTATTATTCTGCTAATAATTTGCAGGAAGTAACCGCTACTATAAATACCACATTAAAGCAAATATATTATTGGTGTTGTTTTAATTCGTTAAAAGTAAATATTAACAAAACTAAATTTATGATTATCGGGAATGTTAGGTATTACAATGAATTTACTGAAAATAATATGAAAATTAGTATTGAAAATGATGTCATTGAAGTCGTAAAAAAAATTAAATATCTGGGAGTAATAGTAGACCATATGTTGTTTTTTAAAGATCATGCAAACTATATCATTAAAACAGTAGCGTTTAAAGTCAACTACTTATACCGGTGCTCAAAATACATTAATAAATGGTCATTGATTCTTTTATATAACAGTATAGTTTTGCCTCATTTCACTTATTGTGCCACCATTATGTATTTACTTAATCAGAATGAAACCAACAGACTTCAGAAATTACAAAATAGAGCAATGAGGATATTATTGTCATGTGATAGAAGGACCAATATATTAGGTATGTTACAAAATTTGAAATGGCTTTCTGTTAAAAACTATTTTCTGTACTTAACTTTAATATTCATTTATAAAATTAAACATGGACTGGTCCCCTCTTATTTACTTGATAAAATCAATTACAACTTTGACTATCATAACTATAACACAAGAAATAGATCTAATTTTCATATTCCACAAGTTGCACGTAAACAGTCCCAAAATTCAATATTTTTTAAGGGACTTCAAGCTTTTAATGAGATACCCTTAGAACTCCGAAATGTCGCCTCATTTAATACCTTTAAATATAAACTAAGAGATTATATGTTAACGAGCCAGCATCTGTGATATTTTAGTGTTATATTTTAGATATAGATAAATATTTTTTGTAATTTTATTTATTTGTAATGTACTATTAGCTTTGCTAAATAAACGAGATATATATATCTGTACATGCTCCTCTTACATATTTTATTGTAGAATATTTTCTTTTTGTGATGAGTACGGGATCAATTCGATTGTATGTTTTTTTATCTGGTGACAAATATCCAAATCACTTTATGCATTTTCGGATTCTTAAATTTTGTAGAGCTTATGATCATATTTGTTGATAGGTTAAATAACCTATGTCCGTTGTCGTTTGTTTTTTCGTGTATGGTGTATTTCCCTGCAACTTGCTCTATATGATCTTTTTGCCTATTTTTGCATTAAAATCTCCAAGCACTATCATTACATCTTCCTTTGGAATTTTTTTTATTTCTTTTTCTACTTTGGTTTTTCTGTTGGGACGTATATATTAAGCAATGATATATTGAATAGTTTTGCTTTTACTCCTTGATACGCTATTCCTTCATTTATTGGGTTAAATTCCATTGTTTTGTCTTGTAAATCGCCTAGCATCATAAATCCCGCCCCATACTGTCCCTGTTTCTCGTGTCCAAAATAATGTAACGTAAATTTTTTTTCTCAATTATTCCTTTGCCTTCCTATCTTATTTCCTGCATTTCTGCAACACCTATGCCATATTTATTGAGTTTTTTTCGTATTTTTAGCATTTTTCCAGGTTCTAACATTCCAGGCACTTATTCTCAATTCACTTCTGCATTTTCTTTTATTTTTATTTTTTTCTCTAGCTTTTTTCTTTCACCATTCTCTGCTTTATTTTCATGAGTCTTTGTTCCTGTTTCTTGTCCAGTTCTTTACCAAGTCGTCCTCCATTTTCAGTCCTTTGTTTTCCCTTTCACTATATTTTCTGCTAGTTTTTTGGAGTGTCCTCATTAGTTCCTGTTTTTTTTTTTCATCTTGTTTACCATTTCATACTGTTCTGTCTTATCTGGTGATCTTTCACTGAATGTACTTCTAGCTTTCCTCTTTCCAATTGTTATTTGTTAAATGTGCTGTTGTGTTTCCATAACATAAAACTTCTACTGTATACATCTAGTCATTTATATATAACTAGCTGTTTCCCGCGTGTTATTAATATAAAAAAAATACATGGCTTCCTTTTTTATTAATTTTTATTAGTTTTATCCTTTTTTTTTTTTTTTTTTTTTTCATTTTTATTCATTTTTATATATTTTTATTCATTTTTATATATTTTTATTCATTTTTATTCCTTTTTTTACATTTTTTTTTTTTTTTCATTTTTATTCTTTTTTATATATTTTTATTCATTTTTATTAATTTTTATTAATTTTTATTAATTTTTATTAATTTTTATTAATTTTTATTAATTTTTATTCATTGTTATTCATTTTTATTAATTTTTATTAATTTTTATTCATTTTTATTCATTTTTATTCATTTTTATTA
This sequence comes from Psylliodes chrysocephalus, assembly GCA_927349885.1. NCBI lineage: Eukaryota > Metazoa > Arthropoda > Insecta > Coleoptera > Chrysomelidae > Psylliodes > Psylliodes chrysocephalus. The sequence continues at coordinate 85,681,169 of OV651814.1, forward strand.
ATTATTATTAATTTTTATTAATTTTTATTAATTTTTATTAATTTTTATTAATTTTAATAATTTTTATTAATTTTTATTAATTTTTATTAATTTTTATTAATTTTTATTAATTTTTATTAAGTTTTATTAATTTTTATTAATTTTTATTAATTTTTATTAATTTTTATTAATTTTTAATAATTTTTATTAATTTTTAATAATTTTTATTAATTTTTATTAATTTTATTAAGTTTTATTAATTTTTATTAATTTTTATTAATTTTTATTAATTTTTATTAGTTTTTATTAATTTTTATTAATTTTTATTAATTTTTATTTATTTTTTAATAATTTTTATTAATTTTTAATAATTTTTATTAATTTTTATTAATTTTCAATAATTTTTATTAAATTTTATTAATTTTTAATAATTTTTAATAATTAATTTTTATTAATTATTAATTTTTATTAATTTTTATTAATTTTAATAATTTTTATTAATTTTAATAGGTAATTTTTATTATTTTTTTTTTATTTATTTTTATGATAATACCATACACGTCATTATTTATACTAAAATTATAATTTTCAAGTTCCAACGTTCAAAAACTTTATACTTCTATACAAATTTTCACCCCTGTTTTCCCCCCCTTATTAATTTTCAATAATTTTTATTAAATTTTATTCATTTTTTTTCATTTTTATTCATTTTTATTCTTTTTTATATATTTTTATTCATTTTTATTAATTTTTATTAATTTTTATTAATTTTTATTAATTTTTATTCATTGTTATTCATTTTTATTAATTTTTATTAATTTTTATTAATTTTTATTCATTTTTATTCATTTTTATTCATTTTTATTCATTTTTATTAATTATTATTAATTTTTATTAATTTTTATTAATTTTTATTAATTTTTATTAATTTTAATAATTTTTATTAATTTTTATTAATTTTTATTAATTTTTATTAATTTTTATTAATTTTTATTAATTTTTATTAAGTTTTATTAATTTTTATTAATTTTTATTAATTTTTATTAATTTTTAATAATTTTTATTAATTTTTAATAATTTTTATTAATTTTTATTAATTTTATTAAGTTTTATTAATTTTTATTAATTTTTATTAATTTTTATTAGTTTTTATTAATTTTTATTAATTTTTATTAATTTTTATTTATTTTTTAATAATTTTTATTAATTTTTAATAATTTTTATTAATTTTTATTAATTTTCAATAATTTTTATTAAATTTTATTAATTTTTAATAATTTTTAATAATTAATTTTTATTAATTATTAATTTTTATTAATTTTTATTAATTTTAATAATTTTTATTAATTTTAATAGGTAATTTTTATTATTTTTTTTTTATTTATTTTTATGATAATACCATACACGTCATTATTTATACTAAAATTATAATTTTCAAGTTCCAACGTTCAAAAACTTTATACTTCTATACAAATTTTCACCCCTGTTTTCCCCCCCTTATTAATTTTCAATAATTTTTATTAAATTTTATTCATTTTTATTCATTTTTATTAATTATTATTAATTTTTATTAATTTTAATAATTTTTATTAATTTTTATTAATTTTTATTAATTTTAATAATTTTTATTAATTTTAATAATTTTTATTAATTTTTATTAATTTTTATTAATTTTTATTAATTTTTATTAAGTTTTATTAATTTTTATTAATTTTTATTAATTTTTATTAATTTTTATTAATTTTTAATAATTTTTATTAATTTTTATTAATTTTTATTAATTTTATTAAGTTTTATTAATTTTTATTAATTTTTATTAATTTTTATTAGTTTTTATTAATTTTTATTAATTTTTATTAGTTTTTATTTATTTTTTAATAATTTTTATTAATTTTTAATAATTTTTATTAATTTTTATTAATTTTCAATAATTTTTATTAAATTTTATTAATTTTTAATAATTTTTAATAATTAATTTTTATTAATTATTAATTTTTATTAATTTTTATTAATTTTAATAATTTTTATTAATTTTAATAGGTAATTTTTATTATTTTTTTTTTATTTATTTTTATGATAATACCATACACGTCATTATTTATACTAAAATTATAATTTTCAAGTTCCAACGTTCAAAAACTTTATACTTCTATACAAATTTTCACCCCTGTTTTCCCCCCTTATTAATTTTCAATAATTTTTATTAAATTTTATTCATTTTTATTCATTTTTATTAATTATTATTAATTTTTATTAATTTTTATTAATTTTAATAATTTTTATTAATTTTTATTAATTTTTATTAATTTTTATTAATTTTTATTAATTTTTATTAATTTTTATTAATTTTTATTAATTTTTATTAATTTTTATTAATTTTTATTAATTTTTATTAATTTTTATTAATTTTTATTAAGTTTTATTAATTTTTATTAATTTTTATTAATTTTTATTAATTTTTAATAATTTTTATTAATTTTTAATAATTTTTATTAATTTTTATTAATTTTATTAAGTTTTATTAATTTTTATTAATTTTTATTAATTTTTATTAGTTTTTATTAATTTTTATTAATTTTTATTAGTTTTTATTTATTTTTTAATAATTTTTAATAATTTTTATTAATTTTTATTAATTTTCAATAATTTTTATTAAATTTTATTAATTTTTAATAATTTTTAATAATTAATTTTTATTAATTATTAATTTTTATTAATTTTTATTAATTTTAATAATTTTTATTAATTTTAATAGGTAATTTTTATTATTTTTTTTTTTTATTTATTTTTATGATAATACCATACACGTCATTATTTATACTAAAATTATAATTTTCAAGTTCCAACGTTCAAAAACTTTATACTTCTATACAAATTTTCACCCCTGTTTTCCCCCCTTAAAATGTGAAAATCCAAAAACCATGAAACACATTTTTGATTTTTAGTCAGTAGCTGTAATTCAAATTTTTATGTTTCAAACTTTAAATAACAAAAAAATATATACATACTATTAAACAAATTTTCACGCCCCATTTCCCCCCTTAAAATGTTGAAATGCAATAATCCTGAAACACTTCATTATTTATTTATGATGAGAACCTACAATTCCAATTTTCAAGTTCCTACCTTTAAAAAAAATCGATATTTCCAAATAAACTTTCACGTCCCCTTTCCCCCCCCCCTTAAAATGTGAAAATCCAAAAACCTTAAAATACGTCATTATTAATTTGTTCTCATTAGCTGAAATTCCAATTTTCATGTTTCTAACTTCAAAGAGAACAAAAAAATATGTATTTCCATACAAACTTCCACCCCCCGTTTGCCCCCTTAAGATGTAAAAATATAAAAACCCTAAAACACATTATTATTAATTTGTACTCAGTAGCTGCAATTCCAATTTTTATGTTTTTAACTTTAAAGAAAACCAAAAACATGGATACTCCCAAATAAATTTTCACCCCCCCATTGTCCCCCTTAAAATGTGAAAATTTAAAAACCCTGAAACACGTCATTAATAATTTGTAGTCAGTAACTGCAATTCCAATTTTCATGTTTCTAATTTCATAGAAAATAAAAAAAATCGATAGTCCCATACAAACTTTCACCCTCGTTTCCCCCCCTTAAAATGTAAAAATCCAAAAACCCTGAAACACGTCATTAAATATTTATGCTGAGTAGCTGTAATTTAAATGTTTCTAACTTTAAAGAACAAAGAGTTTCATTAAAAGCTCCCTCCCCCCATTTCCTCCCATTTCCCCCCTTGAAAGTTAAAATTTGCAAAAATCCTTTCTTAGCGGATGCTTACGTTATAAAATAAACCTATGTTCCAAATTTCAGCCTTCTAGGCTCAGTAGTTTTGGCTGTACGGTGATAGGTCAGTCAGTCAGGACAAACAATTTTATATATACAGGGTAGCTGTTAAAGATGGAACCAAACCTATAGTGCTTAAACGGTTCAACATACAAAACCCAAAATTGCAGAATTTCAACTAAATATATTTGCGCATATTCTAGCCCAAAAATTATTATTTTATAATTGAAAAATTTTAATCAGAGGCGCCATCTTGATTTTTTAAATAGCAACATAGGTCATGTGACATACCATTTGAAAGGGTTTAACACCCTGATTACAAAAATGTATCACACATGGGGTTTAAACACAACTTATTCAACAATAAATGTAATTGTTATAATATTTGACGTCTGTGTCAAATGCAGAGCCTCCTACGCTCCCTATTAATAATATCCTTTCTGTTGTGTTTAGACCCCATGTGTGATAAATTTTTGTAATTAGGGTGTTAAACCCTTTCAAATGGTATATTACATGACCTATGATATTATTGAAAAAAATTAAGATGGCGGCTATGCTTAAAATTTTGTAATTATAAAAAAAAATTTTTTGGACTAAAATATGCGCAAATATATTTAGTTGAAATTCTGAAATTTTGGGTTTTGTATGTTTGTAGGTTTGGTTCCATCTTTAGCAGCTACCCTGTATATAGATTTGTACCTTTTAGCTTCGGGGTTGCTCTAATTATTTCTCTTAATATAAAGTATCAATATTTTCTTGTTAATATTTGACTGACCACGGTCGATCATGTGAACATTAAAATAAATCTGTATAGAAAGGTTACTAGTAACAGATTAGGAATCTGTTACTAGTAACCTAGTTTTCAACGGATTAACACAGGCGACAAAAAACAAACGACGGTATTACTTCGACAATAACACAAGAGTAGTGTAAAGACCAGCGGCAAAGAGAATTCTCGAAGAGCCTGGTTTTATACTTTACTCTCGGACTAATTCGCTTTTCGAATGGTTCGGAGCGGGAGTAACCAATATTTACAATTCGGAGGACTGAAAAAATGTCCTTTTGACATTTGCCAAAATGATCAGATAATTTACCTGAATTTTAACCTTTTTAAGTTGGATTAGAAAATCAGTAAATAATTATATATTTTAAACTACGATGACTGTCATAATAGTAATTTACGTTACAATACCGGAAAGTATGGTTTTGCAAGCAGATTCCAGGGCGAGCCGTAGGCGAGACCTAGAAGTTTAGAGAGACTTGCTTAACACTAACTTTCGGTCGCGTGACGTATAATTTTTTTTTAAGACCGACACTTAGATGTAAACTCAATTATTTATTTTATTTTATGAAGTAATTAACAAATACTAAAACTAGATAATGGATACAACTGCATAAACTAACCAAATACATTATTTTTGAATATTTATGTTAAATTTTCATTTTTCTGCTTACAAAATTTCTTCTGGAGTTTAATTTTCTATGTCTTACTAAAACAAGTTTGAGGTAAACAACAAATTAAGAATCAATGAACTGTCACTTGGCAATAAATCGGAACGTCGTTACCATAGTAACGAAATCAAATACCGATCGGAAAAATGAAAAAGAGGGACCGGTAAAGCTTTTACCGGTTCCTAACGTCTACTTTCCGGTCTTAATCGGCAAAACGTTACTTTCTGAATGAAAAATTGTTCAGAAAGAATATACTTTCAGGTCGGTCTTAAAAAAATGTAAAAAAAGGGATTTATTAAGAAATAAAAATACGGGGTTCTTAAGAATGTTAACAGGCAGAAATTAACTTACACTAAACATTTTTAAAATTAAATTATAGGAAATTAACTTTAATTAAACATTTTTATAATTATACTAAAGGAAAATTTAATGACTTCAGCACAATGGGGCTAGTTCAGAAATGAGGTGTCAAAAGTAAAATACTGCAGCCTATATTCAAAAAGGCAGACATGACTTAATTAGCAGCGTAACAGGCACTCTTCGTAGACGAAGCAGAAAATGTTTAGAGGTCAATGATAGGACGTTATTATTAAAATAATTTTAATGTATGCACTATTATTTTAACCTATATCATTGAAAACAAATAAAAATCATATAAGAACATGAGTTTTTTTACATGTTATTTTAATATGCATAATACACTCCTGAAGTTTGGTCCTTTCCTCCCAATTTAGATTTATATCATTAAAATTAATATACTTTTTGTTTTAGCTTTCTGGTCGTTTAGAAAAAAGCTGTTCAATACCCATCAAGTTGGAATAAGATGTTACCAAACTTGTTATTATTGTGGCCAATTTTTTCTTACTGAGTCACAATTTCGGTCTCATTTTATTGTTATTCATTGTGTAAAGAAAGTAACAAAATTTTATAATCAAAAATTTGGACAATATAGGCAGTGTCGATGTAAAAATTGTTTACGTACCATATTTCGACATGCACCTACAACAAATAATACATTTATTTCGAACGAAAAATTGTTCAAATGTGAAATATGTTCAAAACAGTTTACACAGAAAAGCAATTTAAATTTGCACTTAAAAATTCACGCTAGAAAGAAACCAATCAAGTGTGAAATATGTTCGAAACAGTTTACATACAAAAGCCGTTTAAAATTCCACTTAAGAATTCATACTGGAGAAAAACCATTCAAATGTGCAATATGTTCGAAAAAGTTTACACAGAAAAGCAATTTAAATTTACACTTAAAAATTCACACTGGAATGAAACCATTCCAGTGTGAAATATGTTCGAAACAGTTTACACAGAAAAGCAATTTAAATGTCCACTTAAAAATTCATACTAGCGAAAAACCATTCAAATGTGCAATATGTTCGAAAAAGTTTACACAGAAAAGCAATTTAAATTTACACTTAAAAATTCACACTGGAATGAAACCATTCCAGTGTGAAATATGTTCGAAACAGTTTACATACAAAAGCCGTTTAAAATTCCACTTAAGAATTCATACTGGAGAAAAACCATTCAAATGTGCAATATGTTCGAAAAAGTTTACACAGAAAAGCAATTTAAATTTACACTTAAAAATTCACACTGGAATGAAACCATTCCAGTGTGAAATATGTTCGAAACAGTTTACATACAAAAGCCGTTTAAAATTCCACTTAAGAATTCATACTGGAGAAAAACCATTCAAATGTGCAATATGTTCGAAAAAGTTTACACAGAAAAGCAATTTAAATTTACACTTAAAAATTCACACTGGAGAAAAACCGTTCATGTGTAAAATATGTTCAAAACAGTTTATACTTAAAGGCGATTTAAATAGACACTTACAAATTCACACTGGAGAAAAACCGTTCGAATGTAAAATATGTTCGAAACGGTTTACAAGGAATGGCTATTTGGAAACGCACTTAAAAATTCACACAAGAAAAAAGCAGTTCATGTGCGAAATATGTTCGAAACGATTTATCCTAAAAAGCGATTTAAAAAGCCACTTAAAATTTCACGCTGAAGAAAAACCTTTCATGCGTGAAGTATGTTCGAAACAGTTTGTTCGTAAAGATTATTTAGAACGACACTTAAAAAAGCACACATGACAAAAACCGTTTAAGTGTGAGATATGTTCGAAACAGTTTGCAAACAAATACAGTTTAAAAATGCACTTAAGAATTCACACTGGGAAAAACTAGCTAAAAAAAGTTATCTGTATTTTTGTATTATTATTATTATGGTACATGCCAATAGATGTGGCAAAATTTACAAATCTTCCCGGAGAACGCAGTCTAGTCTAGACAATCATTGTAATTGCTTAGAGTACAACGTGTAATTTGACCCATATTATCGAAATTATCATATGTATTTCCAAAATTATCTTCCTGTGCCAGAAGTACAACGCGAAAAATGGGGACAAAAGACTTATTATTGTCGATTATGTGCTAATTTCAAGAGAAGCTAAACTCCGAAAAAAGTTGCAATCTGAAAGGCTGGGTCCGTACAAAGTGACAAAAGTTTTACCAAATAACAGATACGAGCTTCGTCGAGTTGATGATGTGCCAGAGTCCATTCGAACAACAACAGCAGTTTCCACTCAGATGCGACTTTAGTCTAAGGAATGAACACCAGATGAATGCAAAACTATATTGGAAAACTTATTTTACGGAGAGTAATAACAAGGTATTTATATTATTTTATGTTGTGCTATATTTATGGTGATTGCTGTTAGCGAATCAGATTATGATGGCTGATTTTGGGATAATTAATAATGCATAATGGAATAATTAATGTCAATACTATATATATATTATTTTTGTGGTAAAAGCATCCCAGTACATTCATATGGATTTTGAACCGTAACAGTGGATTCGCTCTAAACTCGGTAAGGTAATTAATAATTAATAATTAATAATTAATAATTAATAATTAATAATTAATAATTAATAATTAATAATTAATAATTAATAATTAATAATTAATAATTAATAATTAATAATTAATAATTAATAATTAATAATTAATAATTAATAATTAATAATTAATAATTAATAATTAATAATTAATAATTAATAATTAATAATTAATAATTAATAATTAATAATTAATAATTAATAATTAATAATTAATAATTAATAATTAATAATTAATAATTAATAATTAATAATTAATAATTAATAATTAATAATTAATAATTAATAATTAATAATTAATAATTAATAATTAATAATTAATAATTAATAATTAATAATTAATAATTAATAATTAATAATTAATAATTAATAATTAATAATTAATAATTAATAATTAATAATTAATAATTAATAATTAATAATTAATAATTAATAATTAATAATTAATAATTAATAATTAATAATTAATAATTAATAATTAATAATTAATAATTAATAATTAATAATTAATAATTAATAATTAATAATTAATAATTAATAATTAATAATTAATAATTAATAATTAATAATTAATAATTAATAATTAATAATTAATAATTAATAATTAATAATTAATAATTAATAATTAATAATTAATAATTAATAATTAATAATTAATAATTAATAATTAATAATTAATAATTAATAATTAATAATTAATAATTAATAATTAATAATTAATAATTAATAATTAATAATTAATAATTAATAATTAATAATTAATAATTAATAATTAATAATTAATAATTAATAATTAATAATTAATAATTAATAATTAATAATTAATAATTAATAATTAATAATTAATAATTAATAATTAATAATTAATAATTAATAATTAATAATTAATAATTAATAATTAATAATTAATAATTAATAATTAATAATTAATAATTAATAATTAATAATTAATAATTAATAATTAATAATTAATAATTAATAATTAATAATTAATAATTAATAATTAATAATTAATAATTAATAATTAATAATTAATAATTAATAATTAATAATTAATAATTAATAATTAATAATTAATAATTAATAATTAATAATTAATAATTAATAATTAATAATTAATAATTAATAATTAATAATTAATAATTAATAATTAATAATTAATAATTAATAATTAATAATTAATAATTAATAATTAATAATTAATAATTAATAATTAATAATTAATAATTAATAATTAATAATTAATAATTAATAATTAATAATTAATAATTAATAATTAATAATTAATAATTAATAATTAATAATTAATAATTAATAATTAATAATTAATAATTAATAATTAATAATTAATAATTAATAATTAATAATTAATAATTAATAATTAATAATTAATAATTAATAATTAATAATTAATAATTAATAATTAATAATTAATAATTAATAATTAATAATTAATAATTAATAATTAATAATTAATAATTAATAATTAATAATTAATAATTAATAATTAATAATTAATAATTAATAATTAATAATTAATAATTAATAATTAATAATTAATAATTAATAATTAATAATTAATAATTAATAATTAATAATTAATAATTAATAATTAATAATTAATAATTAATAATTAATAATTAATAATTAATAATTAATAATTAATAATTAATAATTAATAATTAATAATTAATAATTAATAATTAATAATTAATAATTAATAATTAATAATTAATAATTAATAATTAATAATTAATAATTAATAATTAATAATTAATAATTAATAATTAATAATTAATAATTAATAATTAATAATTAATAATTAATAATTAATAATTAATAATTAATAATTAATAATTAATAATTAATAATTAATAATTAATAATTAATAATTAATAATTAATAATTAATAATTAATAATTAATAATTAATAATTAATAATTAATAATTAATAATTAATAATTAATAATTAATAATTAATAATTAATAATTAATAATTAATAATTAATAATTAATAATTAATAATTAATAATTAATAATTAATAATTAATAATTAATAATTAATAATTAATAATTAATAATTAATAATTAATAATTAATAATTAATAATTAATAATTAATAATTAATAATTAATAATTAATAATAATTAATAATTAATAATTAATAATTAATAATTAATAATTAATAATTAATAATTAATAATTAATAATTAATAATTAATAATTAATAATTAATAATTAATAATTAATAATTAATAATTAATAATTAATAATTAATAATTAATAATTAATAATTAATAATTAATAATTAATAATTAATAATTAATAATTAATAATTAATAATTAATAATTAATAATTAATAATTAATAATTAATAATTAATAATTAATAATTAATAATTAATAATTAATAATTAATAATTAATAATTAATAATTAATAATTAATAATTAATAATTAATAATTAATAATTAATAATTAATAATTAATAATTAATAATTAATAATTAATAATTAATAATTAATAATTAATAATTAATAATTAATAATTAATAATTAATAATTAATAGTTAATAATTAATAATTAATAATTAATGATTAATGATTAATGATTAATGATTAATGATTAATGATTAATAATTAATCATTAATCATTAATCATTAATCACTAATCATTAATAATTAATTGATTGATTAATAATTAATAATGAATGATTGATTATTAATTAATAATGATTGATTGATTAATTGATTGATTAATAATGATTGATTAATTGATTGATTAATAATGATTGATTGATTAATATTGATTGATTAATTGATTGATTAATAATGATTGATTGATTAATAATGATTGATTGATTAATATTGATTGATTGATTGAATAATAATGATTGATTGATTAATAATGATTGATTGATTAATAATGATTGATTGATTAATAATGATTGATTGATTGATTAATAATGATTGATTGATTGATTAATAATGATTGATTGATTGATTAATAATGATTGATTGATTAATAATGATTGATTGATTAATAATGATTGATTGATTAATAATGATTGATTGATTAATAATGATTGATTGATTAATAATGATTTATTGATTAATAATGATTAATAATGATTAATAATGATTAATAATGATTAATAATGATTAATAATGATTAATAATGATTAATAATGATTAATAATGATTAATAATGATTAATAATGATTAATAATGATTAATAATGATTAATAATGATTAATAATGATTAATAATGATTAATAATGATTAATAATGATTAATAATGATTAATAATGATTAATAATGATTAATAATGATTGATTAATAATGATTGATTAATGATTAATAATTAATAATGAACTTTATTTATAACAAAAACTTCCTATATTTTTTTTTGTATCTTTTATAATAACACGCACGACTTAAAAAACGAAAAAAAATAAGGTTTTTGGATTTTATCGAATATCTCTGGAACCAGTCAGAAAATCTGGAACTTTTATGGACCATTGTATTATCCGTCAAAATACGAATCTTTTTCCCCATTTAACCGACATTGTATATCTTACGGTTTTCGAGATCTCTGTATACGCAAATTAAATCCGGTCCACCCTGTATATACGGGAACAGCGCTAAGAAATTTAGTTCGGTAAGTAAACTACTTTATTTTTTTAGTTATCACAGTTTTGAAGAAACCATGGCTTTAATCGAAGAAACAACCGCCGCTACCAACAGCATCCTCTCAGCAATGGAGGGAACCGCCACCGCCGCTTTCTTTGATACATTGGATTTCGAGTTTGAGATGCTGCTGTTGAACGCGATTCAGGCGCCTGTGTCGCCGATGTAGCTATCGAAGTCAGAGGTGGAAATCACTTCTGTATTACAACCAGCTCCGTTATTGTCAAGTTGGTTATACCAGGTATGGAGCGAAGCAAATGTCTTTGCAACACCTGCTTCCTTTATTTCGAGCAGATGGAAGTTGTGAGAAATTCGAATGCCAGGTATATACATGAGCACCAACATTTTGTTGTGGAAGGGGGAAATTTAGAGGACCGGCAAACGTGCGATGTTTGCGTTAATCATTTCAAAATGCCGATTTGACTGTAAATAGGAAAGAAGATGTGACGGCGTTTACGGCCACTGATATAAGCAATATCAGATTATATCTAAATTCTGAAGTTTACCCATTAGAGCGTTCGAATTTAGATGTTGGGAAAAGTTGGATACTCTCGCTTATTATGCTTACGAATATTTTCAGAGAAATTACTACAAATGTTCAACCAATGTTAAGCCTTACCGAGTTTAGAGCGAATCCACTGTTACGGTTCAAAATCCATATGAATGTACTGGGATGCTTTTACCACAAAAATAATATATATATAGTATTGACATTTAACTTTTAATTTACTCTAATTTATTATTTAAGTATAATAGGACTAAAAGCTCACTCCGTATACACCGTTTTGGCTAGAAGTTTAATAGGAGATCCATTTCTCATGTTCTGTGAGTTAACTAGAATGAAAAGATACCTTTTATAACTTCATTGTCAAATTGGAAATTGTAGAAGTTTAACCTTTTATCAAGTGTTTCTTTCTTGTTTTGAATATCCGTTCTGGTCCTCTGTAGATATATTTTCCATTGTTTTTCTTAAATTAGTTTGTAGTTGAGTTCTAGGAGCCTAAAAGGGACAAAGAAACGTTTTGAATTCTATAAATGGTTTCAGGGTTCATTTTCTTTAAACGATAATAAATTATCAAAACTCAAATGTAATAGTAGCAAAATGAAATAAAATGAATTTAGCTCAAAGTCGAATATCACATAAAATACAACGACCGTTTCCCCTTCAGAAAAACAACTACTCCTTTGGCTAATACCACAACAGGCATTGAATTACATCCGAAGGAAAAACAGCAGAGATAGAAATTAATTTTCAACACTCTCTACTTTGATTTTGCTCACCAAGGAGAACATCATTCTTGGACCGGTTTCGTCCTTATTAGGACTCTTCAGCAAGAAATAGATAGGTTCTCAATTCCAGTCTCTAATGGAATTAACAAATGCTACACATTTCACCAGTATACCATAAAGTTGGTTACGGAGAGAATAAAATTCAAGTAGTGAAAATGGTGTCGCCATCTGTTCTTAGTAAGCAAAATCAAAATGCGCTATGGTACCCAGTTTGAAAACTAGGTGGAACCAAAAAGACCAGGCGGGCAATTTGTAAACGATAATAAATTATCAAAACTCAAATGTAATAGTAGCAAAATGAAATAAAATGAATTTAGCTCAAAGCCGAATATCACATAAAATACAATAGCGCATTTTGATTTTGCTTACTAAGAACAGATGGCGACACCATTTTCACTACTTGAATTTTATTCTCTCCGTAACCAACTTTATGGTATACTGGTGAAATGTGTAGCATTTGTTAATTCCATTAGAGACTGGAATTGAGAACCTATCTATTTCTTGCTGAAGAGTCCTAATAAGGACGAAACCGGTCCAAGAATGATGTTCTCCTTGGTGAGCAAAATCAAAGTAGAGAGTGTTGAAAATTAATTTCTATCTCTGCTGTTTTTCCTTCGGATGTAATTCAATGCCTGTTGTGGTATTAGCCAAAGGAGTAGTTGTTTTTCTGAAGGGGAAACGGTCGTTGTATTTTATGTGATATTCGGCTTTGAGCTAAATTCATTTTATTTCATTCATTTTCTTTGTTTATTTACATTAATTATGACATTATGTCATTCAAATTTATTCAGGTAATTGTCTAATTCATTACAAATAATTAAAACCCCAAATAATCTAGGTAATTTTGGAATTAAGTAGGTGATTGTGAGAAATTGGCTAATAATATTTTAAATTACCTGTCATATTTTATTTTCACTTCCTGTAGAAGTCATTAATTTTGTCGGTGCATATCCTTTCCACCATTTTTCATTCTTCTAGTGTCCCTTCATGGAACATGTGTTTTTGAAGATCTTTTTATAAGGATATGAGATACTAGAAACCAAAAGACTGATTGAAAATCTATTTAGTATTACTATTTGTTAGTATACTTAATCTCATAAGAGGATTTTATTTTCAATTTAGCAAAAAGAACTTCTTAAAAAGGCCACCTTTCACCTCAGGTAACGTAATTTCTCATTTATCACTTATTTGTCCTTGCTTAATATAAGATTGTATATTTAAAGTAATATTTTGTATTTTAGGCCTTCTATTCTATTCCATTCTATTCTATTCTTTTTCCTTTTCTGGCTATCGTAGTCACAGATAGTTACATTTCATTTTTATTACGTACAATTCCGGACATAACATTAATCTGAGGTAGTCTCAACGGCAGCTGTATTTGAGAACCTTACTGTTGGATAGAAGTAAACGATTGGGACACCATTTTCATCCCTTACTAACTGGAGTTACTACAAATGAAGGACGATATTTTAATTAGAGATTAAATAAATGGACCTATTCGTACCTTTGGATCCAATCTTGTCAAGTAACCCTTCCAAAGAGGCCTTCGAATTCAACCCTCGCCTATATAAGATAGTGACAATTTCCAAGGTAGGAATTTTCTGATTATACCAACTCAAGTCCATCAGTTAGAAGGTGTTATCACACGAAATATCTCCACCCTCAGTGTTTGGGAATATTCTGAAAATTGTATATAATATTAATCTTTTAGTTTGTATATATTAAAATCATTTATTTTGTGAGCCACCCAAGATAGATATCTATTTTAACCGGTACGTAAGCTGTATATATATATTGTTATGATATCCACTACCACAATTAACAAAAAATTCAAAAGTCACAATTTAAAATGTACTTCAAACTTAACTTACCTCCGGCTAGTTTTTTTAATCTGATTTAATTTTTTAAGAGCAGATTCCCTTTCTCTCAGTGGTGTCGGTTCTAGATTATAAAAATTTATACACTTTATTTAATTTATATTTATTTATTAAATTTATTTTATTAAGTCTATTTAGATTAGATTATTTAGTTTATTTAGTTTATTTAGTTTATTTAGATTATTAAGATTATTTAGATTATTTAAATTATTTAGATTAGATTATTTAGATTATTCAGATTATTTAGATTATTTAGATTATTTAGATTATAGTTGTAAAACTCTATCTCGTCGTTGGGTGAAAGAAGGAAAATATTCGTCAACTCAAAAAAATACACTTTACTGTGGAACACAAAATACAAATTATAACCATAACATTAAAATTACGTCGCCAACAAGGGTTAAGCAAGACAGTGCTCTTCTCTCTCTGTCCCCAAGTCGACTGACCGCCCGTCGTGTGGTTCCTCGTTCCCGCTCATACCACCGTCTCGTCGTTTCACCCCGCACTCCTCACTTACCGCGCCGATCGCGAGACAAAGTACACTCCCGCTAGCACTTCGTAGTACAGCATTGGAAACAAGTAAACGTCGAGGAGCGTAAGAATAATATTAAAATAAACGAACTAAAATAGGCTTTCTACATTACCCCCCTTTTAAATCTCACAATCTGAAAGTGGGATTTAAAATTATTCATTGTTTTAACTTTGCACCGGAGGTATGTATCGTTTTAAATTATATAGATTCTGAGTTCCCAAAGACGACCCAGTTTTGTCATCTATAATTTCAAATGAATTTGGACCTTTCTTTGCAATTATAGTCCCTGGTCCGTCAAATAACAAAAATAATTTTTTTATTTCTTTTGCTTCGCTAGATGATTTCGGATGTGTCCTCACAAGAACTTTATCACCTACTTCCAACCTACTCAATTTGTGAAGTTTGCTATGGCGGCGCTGGCGCTTCTCTGCTTTTGTTAACAATTGGTCATGAGCAAGAACTATTATTTGTTCGTGGTTCAGTTCTGGATAATCCGAAGCCGGAATTTTCAATTTTTCTAGCAACGGGTTGCTTGGTTTAATACCGTAATGTAAATATTCAGGGGAGTAACAGGTACCGCTATGAATTGTCCGATTTAACCACTTTTGTACCTCGTTTAGCACCGTGGCCCATCTGGTATGACGGTCGTAACATAAAGTACGTAAAAGTCGCCCTATTTCCCTATTTGTTCTTTCTGTGGGGTTACCTTGTGGAAAATACAAAGAGGTGTGCCTAACTTTGATACCTTTCTTGTCCAGCTTGTTGACCCAAGCATCACTACAAAATTGACTGCCGTTATCTGATAGGATTATTTTTGGCTTGCCTATATTTGGGAAATACTTTTCCGTTAAAAACTTTAAAATGGCGGTGGCCGTTGCCCTTTTTAACGGGTGTAGCGAAACTAATTTACTAAAGGCATCTACACATACCAAGAGATAAGTCATTCCTCCACGTGAAGGGGGTAGTGGACCAATGAGATCCACGGTTAATACTTCATTGATACCATTAGGCACAATGGAATGCATTTCACCGAACAAATGGGGCGCGATTTTTGCTTTTTGGCATAGGTCACAACTAGATATGATTTTTCGGCAAATACGCCTCATTTTTGGAAAGAAAAAGTCTTGTTTTAATTGCATGAAGCATTTATTTGCCCCGAAATGCCCCTTTTCGGTATGTTCGTACAAAATTAAATCTTTTATCTGATTCGCCGGCACGCATAATTTTGCTCCGGGGTTAGAAATAGCACCACGCCGAAAGAGGATACCATCCTCTATTAGGAACCATTTAGTAAACCTCGGAATATTTTCCTGAATACTACTTAAAACTCTACTACAGTAGTTATCATTTTTCTGATCGCTTTTAATGTTTTTTAAATTTACAGCGACTATTTTGGCAAATTCTGCCTGCCTCGTCGTGAATATCGAGACCACTAGTTTGTCCGGTATTTCTTTTTCATCACTATCGCCTTTCTCTGGGTATCGAGAAAGTGTGTCGGCCAAAAGATTTTCGGAGCCCTTCCTATACAAAATATCAAAATCGTATTCTTGTAAATAAATAACCCATCGCGTTAACCGTGCTGAAAGAAGTCTGCAGCACCTAAGAAAGGATAATGCCCTATGGTCACTTATTATAGTTATCTTCCGGCCCAACACCCAAACACGCCATTTTTTTAGTGCAAAAACTACCGCGGCGGCCTCTTTTTCGGTGATGGTGTATGACAACTCGGCCCTCTGCATCGTTCTACTTGCAAAAGCTAGGATTTCTTTCGCACCCGTCTCATCGTGTTTTTGATAAAGTACCGCACCCAATGCGTATCCCGAGGCATCTGTTTCAATATAAAATTCCTTTTTACAGTCGGGATGTTTTAAAAGAGTAGCGTTCCCAAACATAGTTTTTATTTTCTCGAAAGCATCTGATTGCTCGACCCCCCACTTCCAAGTACATCCTTTTCTTAATAGTTGGAACAACGGACTAACAATTTGGGAATAATTTGCGCAAAAATGGGAATCATAATTTATGAAGCCTATAAAAGCTCTTAACTCCTTGATATTGCGAGGCCTCGGATAATTCATTATAGCAGAAATTCGGCTTTTATCCATTCTTTGACCCTCTGCTGATAAGATATGTCCAATAAACGTTACCTCACGGACGGCAAATCTACATTTTTTTAATTTTAAAGTTACTCCGGATCGTTTAAATTTTTCGAAAATAAGTTTCAAATGCCGTAAATGCGTAATCGGATCCGGTGAATAAACTAATAAGTCATCAACATATGCCAATACAAATTCTTGGGTTTCCTCGCCCAACACGATATTCAAGCCGCGTATAAAACTTCCTACAGATGTCGAAAAGCCAAATGGTAAGACACGAAATACGTATGTCTGCCCATCGTACATAAAACCCGTATACTTTTGATCGTCTTCGCGTATTGGGATCTGCCAATATGAAGCAGTGAGATCCAAATTAGTGAGCACCTGTCCGGGAGAAAAATTATAAATTACCTCAGACGGATTCGGCGGCATCACGTGGTCTTTGACCATACGCGAGTTAATAAAGCGTGCGTCCACGCAAACCCTGATAGTATTATCTTTTTTTCGAGTTATTACTAGAGGACTTACATATTCTGTTTGTTTTGGGATTATTACCCCCCAGTCAATCATTTCCCTAATCTGCCTACCGACCTCATTTTTATAAATGTTGGGTATAGGGTAAGACTTTTGAAAGAAAGGCGTTTGGTCGTGCAGTATTATTTTATGCTCATACCCCTTAATCCGTCCCGGTTGCTCAGAAAATATCATTTTATATTCTATTAACAGTTCATTTAACTTTTCTTTATTTTCTTGTTCCAAATTTTCCGTTTTCCACGCGATCTCTTTAATTTCCTCATCAGAATAGTTTTTAACACCGTTAATTTCATGGGAAACGTAAGATTGTTCCCCCTCGTCTATTAATTCGCTAACTGTTAACTGAACACCTAAATCCTGTTCGCCTACAAATGTAAAGTTATATACTTTTTCGCATATTACTCCTGTAACTACATTGTCTGTTAGGTTTATTACCATCTTAAAATCCCTGAGAAAATCACATCCAAATATAACCTCTCTAGCTAAACCCGGTATTACTAAAAAACAGTATTCAAAACAACAATTTCCCATTTTACAGGCCAAAAACACTTGTTCCTTAATAATTATAGCTTTCTTTCCAACTACTCCCATTACCGAAGTGCATTTTGTTGGAAGCTTTGGAACAATTTTACCTTGTGATAAAATTTTTTCTAGAAACTTTTCACTAACCCCCGTAATTTGGCTTCCAGAATCTATTAAACCCCTTGACTCGACGCCCTCTATTTGCAATGCTAACGTAGGTAATGTTTCTATCTTTTTTATTTTCGGAATTTCCTCTTCCAAAATTTCACTCATGTCCCTACTAAATACTGTACACACATCTCTTGAATTATTATTGGTCGCTTGTCTATCATTGTTTTGAGACCTATCATTTCGAATATCCCTTCTCCACGCGTTTCCGGACCTATTATTATTATTGACATTAGACGACGAAACCCCTTCTTCTAGCTCATCTATTCTCCGTAAGTGCCCTTCTACTTCTTCCACAGTTTTTAAACCTAACGTTATTAAGCCACGACGTACTTCAATAGGGAAATGACCGGTTATTAATGTTATTAATTCAGTCTCTCCTAACGGATCAGACAAAAATTCTGCTTCTTTTATCAATTTTAGAAAATAATCAGCCCTAGAGCCCCTCTCGTAAGATCCAAATTTAATTTTTAAAAAGCTTTCCCGTTCTTTTTCAATCCCCCAATACCGTTTTAAAAACGCATCTTTAAATTCTAAAAAGTTTTTAAAATGTTTAATCTCGGCCCAGTCCTGCGCTGAACCACGTAGACATCTTA
Source organism: Psylliodes chrysocephalus (assembly GCA_927349885.1). NCBI lineage: Eukaryota > Metazoa > Arthropoda > Insecta > Coleoptera > Chrysomelidae > Psylliodes > Psylliodes chrysocephalus. The sequence goes on from OV651814.1 coordinate 85,700,636, forward strand.
TCGAAAAATATACTTTTTTTTCCTCCGGTACACCAGCCTCGCCTAGCAATTCATTTAGGTTTTTAATAAATAGAACTGGGTGGACTCCCCCAGTGGCAACAAATTGCAAATTCGGACCTCCCAAATCACGCCAGCTTGCAATATAACTTTTGTCTGATTGATATTTTACCCCACTATTTAAATTATTATCACGCGCAGCCACTGTTTGCACGCTACTTGCCAAATTCTCAACAATTTTACCCAATTGATCCATGTTAGCTGTTAAGGAGTTAACTTTTTCCTCCAAAATCTCATTACTCTCATTTACAAAATTACGTTCATTTTTATTATTCTTGCGCTTCGACATTTTTACAAATATTAAATTTACAAAGAAGTGTTTATTTTCGAAATTTCTAGATACGTAAAACTTCTTTCATCACCTTGTTAAGTCTTAAAAGATAAATTCGCCTACGTGAATATTTAACCCTATTTTGCGAAACAGTCAAATGTCTTATTTTTCTGCCTTGGAAGATGTATAAAAATATCAAAAATACGTCGCTTATTCGTTCATATAAATCCAGTTTGCAGCATACAAATAACAAATTGGTTTGATCTCACCTTGGTCTCGAAGATTTGATTTTCTGAGCCCAAAACCAGTTTTTTCTTCTAATATTTCCTTCTTTTTAGCCTCGAGTTGGGTGCCAAATGTAAAACTCTATCTCGTCGTTGGGTGAAAGAAGGAAAATATTCGTCAACTCAAAAAAATACACTTTACTGTGGAACACAAAATACAAATTATAACCATAACATTAAAATTACGTCGCCAACAAGGGTTAAGCAAGACAGTGCTCTTCTCTCTCTGTCCCCAAGTCGACTGACCGCCCGTCGTGTGGTTCCTCGTTCCCGCTCATACCACCGTCTCGTCGTTTCACCCCGCACTCCTCACTTACCGCGCCGATCGCGAGACAAAGTACACTCCCGCTAGCACTTCGTAGTACAGCATTGGAAACAAGTAAACGTCGAGGAGCGTAAGAATAATATTAAAATAAACGAACTAAAATAGGCTTTCTACATAGTGACAACAACAATTCAATTAATCTTTGATATTGTAATTTATAATTAAGAAAATAAACTAGATAATAATCAGTCAATAAAATGTATGTTAATTTTATTATTATGGTAAGTCGTATCACACTGTAAATATTTTTTAAATAGACAAATGTTTCCAATTTATTACCACTAAATCGTTACAAATATTTAAATTTCAGAACATGAAATATATTATCTATCTACTAACTTAATTAACTAACCATACATTCATCCCCATTCACACTGACTAATTATTACTACTATGCACTATTTTCCAGACAAATAATCAAATTAAACTTTCTGTCTAATTCACTAACTGTACAATAACTGTCAATACTCCTAATTAGAATTTGCTATCTAAATTGATGTTTTAAGGTGACATTTCACAAAATTTTTAACATTTATATCATCAAAATGTAACTATAAATAATTCAATAACCTTTAATAAAACTATTTGTCTGATAACTGTAAATCTAAATGTAAAAACAGCTTTTTTAAATCATTCAAGTAGATTGTTTATGACCCTTTCACATTGATAAGAAAATGTTCTCTACTCACGCGAAAATATTTCTTTATCTGGATTTAAATTTATTATTTCTTTCGTTTTTCACTCCAGGACTTCAGATTGCACCAAAAATATTTGTCCCGTATTCCAATTATCGTCCAGTTTGGCAGTTTCACCAATTTCCTCCACGTACAACAGAATGATACCACTTGTCTATTTGACGTATTAGATATTAAATTTTAGTATTCTCTTTTAAATCTTTATATAATTTCCACTACTTCTAACTTTAGAATATTCAACGACTTTGAACACAGAAAGTTGATTTTCCGTTTTATATTTTTTTTAAAGACAACCAACCACTTATCTGGGATATTTCTGACCTTTTTTTTCTTAAATTTCAAAATTGACATCCTTCACTCAAATTCCAAATTTGCTTTACAGGATGATTTTATTTTAAATTTATTATTTACACAAAAATATTTTACTGACTAACTTTTAATTTAAAATTTTTGTTAATTCAATTCCATTACAATATATTAAATTCAAAGGACTTGCCTATTACAACCAAATTATAGCTAAATTTTGAATAAAACATCAAGATTCTCCCTTTCATAGCTAATAAACACGTTTTATTTATATATCATAACCTTTTAAAAATTATTCAGTATTCTTCTTTTTCATTTGCGGTGTCAGAGACAATCCAGCGAGACGTGTAACTCAATGTATTTTTTTTGTTCGGTAAAAGTTATTTGGGCGATTGTAACCACAACCAGTCTATGATGGCGCCACTAGTAAATAGCGGGAAAATTAAAAATGCTTTAGGGCGGGAAATTCAAACATGGATTCAGAAATAAAGTTTTTCTATACAAATTTACAGGAGAAACAAAAACTATTGTTTCACTGTATATTAAAAAAATATAAAAGCTTCCAATAACATCAAATTTTTTATCACATAAATAATCATTTTAATAAAGGAAGTTTTAATCAGTTTAATATAAACAATGAACATAGTTTTCATTACTCTTGTAAATTTCGCTAAAAAAAAAACTTGAAAATTATATTGATTATTAAATATTTAAACTTTGAAAAATAATACACCAAACTCTTTTTCTATAAATTATATTTTTGTAAGGTACAGAAAAACAAACTACAATTGCTTCGTTTAGAAAGTACCTCCTATTATTTTGTGACAAATTACAAAGAAAGTAACAGTTGTTATATATTCATAATATATTTAAAAACTAATGTAACAAATATTTTATAAAGTATAGTATCGATACCTTTTTGCCAGACTATCATAAGTGCCATTTGAACAAATGTCACTTATGTTAGTCTGGCAAAAAGGTATGGATATGTTATGACTGTTTATTTTAATAGAAACCATGGAAACGAAACACACATACACTCAACACAAATGTATAAGGCCCGAGTCAAGTAAGTTCCCATCCTGTAAACTGGATCGAAACCTGCTAGACCTTTGCTAACTCCTCTTATAGTAATCAAGATCAATATATTTATATGCCATGCCTTCTAAAAGGGAATGAAGGATGACATACTATCATCATTTAAACAGGACGTTGCTGAAGGCTTACCCCTGTTATTTCGTTTGTTTGTGTATCTTGTGTGTGTGCATTCCTGTTGTGTCCCCAGTCATGTAAAAGTTTTCCTAGTCTCCTAATTTGTTTACTAGGTGGACCTTCTCCAACTAGTAGTCTAATCTATTCAATCTGTTCAGAAGCAGGAGGTATTTTTCAAACATAGCAAATAATATTATTAATAATAAACACTAAATACATTTTTGTAATTTTTTTGTCATTGCCCCTTACCTTTCTCTTACACCACCAGGGTATACCTATTTTCCATATTCCCTTAATTATAGATTACCTTACAATGTTCGAATGAATATAACATTTTACTCATGAAAAATCTAATTTCATATTTAACTCTTTTTCAATTTCATTCGAAACAATAATTGGTACCTATATTACAATTTATTATCAAAGTTATAGCAAATCCTACTTAAACTACTGGTTGTTCTGCAGGATAAATTAACTTTTCTTGAGATTGATCTCTCTATAAAATCCAAAACCGACCTGATGTCCCCAAATTTATTTTCCAATGCATCCTGATTTAAAATTCTGCCCTTTTGTGATTCAATTTTTTTTTCTTCCTTTAGAGTGGCTGTTAGAGGTAGGTGTATGTAAGAAATAGCTAATCTCTAATCATTTCAAAAGTCCTTTGCCAATACTACATGTGCAGATTTTTTACTCAGCATACATTTTACTTTTCTAGTAGATAGGAACTTTGTGCTGCCATTAAAGCTGTCCAGACATTCATCTACCTACTTAATGAACAAAAGTAGCTGTAACAATGGATTTCTGTTCCAATTCACCTAAAATAATTATAGCCATTTTGTAATATATTATTAAACACACACATTATACAGTGGTTTTCTTAATAAATTGGAAATTACTTACCTCTAGAAAGAAATGTGTACAAAAACGCGAGTTTGGTTCCAGAAATTGCTTCATGCAAAAAATAATATGCAAAAATAAATAAAAGAAATATTCGGGGCCCAAATTAAATTAAGGCGGCGTTAGCAAATGTATTAGCATAGGAGAATTTTTCAACATTTAAGACGGGCTTTCTAGACACTGAATTTATGCGGACTTGCTTTTATAATATTCTAATAGTATTGAACTAGTTCCTGAATATATTTTAAAGTGGAAAAAAATTGAGAGAATGAAGAAAATAACGAATTTGTGAAAATTTTACATATAAAAAAGTCATCATAAATCGCTATAAAAACTATTTCAGGAACTAGAATATATTCCCATTAGAGGCTCCGCATAAGAAATATTTCATTTTTTGCTCTCATTTTCCAGTCTTATATGCACAAATTTTTTTAATTTTAACCCAAAAAACGCAACCAACATTACATAAAACAGGTGTAATCCCTGTAATTTTAGGTTCAGGCAATCTTATATAGATGACGCCACCTGAAAATATCAAATTTATATCGAGCAACGTTGTCATATTGTTATGAAGTATCGGAAGCAAGGAAGTTCGTTATTTTATAACAAAAATTAGGTAAATTGTGTTAAGTCTGGTTTTGGAAAAACATTTAAAACGTGTAGAGATTTTGTAAAATGTTTCATTTTTATATTACAAAATATAAGAACGTAATTTGTCAGATATTAAATATAATGTTGAGTTTTGTTTTTTCTGGCTGGATTTACGTGAAAATTGGAATAAGATGCATGTGAAAACATCGATCCTGGCCTTTCAAATGCATTTGTGGGTTCACAAATTACTTGAGAAGAGTGTAAAATTAAATTTTTTCAGTGTTTTTATTTGCAGTAAATATATATCGAAAAATGTTTCGAGTTAGATGTATGTAAATGTATATATTTAGTTTATCCTTTAAACATTTACAGAGTTGCTGCAATAGGTTGTACAAAATAATCGGGAAAACCCTGTAATAACTAGATAGGAAAGTCATGTGTTGGACACATCAGATTTTTTCGTAAATGGTTAATTTAAGGTCAATAAAATGAATTATTACTATTACTTATTATTGACCGTCTTCACCGTCGTCAAACATGTTTTGCTTACAACTGTCAACAGTATCAATCGCTTCACTGCTTTTTAAATCATGATGGATAAATAATGGAGCGAATAGATTATGCTTTTATCCTTAAGGCCTACTTAAGCATAAAAGCATAATCTATTTGCGCCACCACAAACAAGAACAAAATGAAATTTAATAAACAAACTCAGTTGATCAACTGCTGGGTAACGTGTAACTACCTATAAAAACACTAAAAAAACACAAAACAAAACAATGATAACTAACAAATAAGCTCAGACTGGATGAACAAAGAACTACTTAATAATATACGAACCAAAATAGATTCAAATGTTTATATTACATTGTCCTAAAAGTTTTATTCTGGTTCATAATAGTATATTATTAAACGAGCAATTTATGGTAGCCATTATTCACGCAGGATGACGTTTCGTCCCGAGCCGTAGGCGAGGAGCGCAAGTCACCCGAGTGAATAATGGCCATAAATTGCGAGTCTAATACTATACTTTGTCCACGACCATTATGGTTTCTTTATTAAATAAAAGTTAAGTATAGAATGGAAAGTTTTTATTAAACATAGATAACTAACTGTTGTTTTTTCCACTTTTCAATTTTCGATTTTCGATTTTTCGATTTTTCGATTTATCGATTTTTCGATTTTTCGATTTTTTGATTTTTCGATCTAGAAAATATCGTTATGAAAAGTATCGCCTATCTTTAGTAATCTACCGGAATGTGCCAGAATTACAAAAGCGTGAATTATCATAATTCACTCCGTGATATATGGGTACTATATGCTTTTAGTTAGGAGGTAGAATATTGATTTATTATTAAGTGGTCGTGGACAAAATTATTTAAATAGGTTCGATATTCTAATGTTATAGTGTTTGTCTCGTCCGGCGGTACAATAAAATGTTACGAGCACTTTAGATTTGGGAGGGAGGGGACGCTTGTCGGGTCGCCGGAAAGTAGTTTACACAACTTGGCAAACAGGCAGGTATAATTCAACATTTGAATTATTTCGCAGAAGTGCATCTAATCGCCATCTATTGACAACTTAGTTAATTTGTAGTTTTTGTTATGAATTTCCTGGCGTGCAAATTCCGTCTTAATTTTAATAAAATGCACATGTTCATAACAACATTCATAACATTGTCAGTTGTCAGTTTTAATACTTTTAATCGATATTTCTACGTCAAAAAACCAGCAACACCAGCGCCCTCTGAAAATGGTGTTAGTTTTATTGGAGAGAGATAGACATATGTAAAGATCAATGTAAAAGAAAAAGAGGGTCATATATGTAATTTAAATGGACCACCGAACATATTTTCCTATTAAGTTACACGTCTCTGTTGTCTCTGGCGGTGTACATAAAATTTATCCAGGTAATAATCGATTGTATCTCGGTACAATCGGTCATTCAGCCAAATTCGAGGACAAAAAGGAAAAATCCCTACGACCCTCTCTCTGACTGAGCAGGGATAATTAATAATTCCCCATCAATTTTGTTTTGCTCTGAAGGTCATAGCACCACTATTCGTAATTGATTGCAGTATGTATCCAAAACCAAGCAAATCTTCAACTGTGGATGTCAAGGTTGAATTCGAAATACGTAAAATGCGATTCCCTATTAACACTAAAGCATATGCGCCTATTATTCATGAAAATATTATAGATTATAATGCATTAAATGGTACTGTACGCACAGAATATGTGGAGCTCTAATTCATATAATTTAATATATCGCACCTTCGGTAAGACAAGGGCATAATTACGTTTTATAGGGGAAGGTGCCTATATTGGACCGATTTTTAGATTTCTTATCATAGTTTCTAATGATAACATAAAATTAATATTTTAACTATTTTTCCTAGGACCCATTGGGATGTTGGCTAGGGCTGGGCGATTATCAATATAAATAATCGATTATTTAAAATAATCGATTATTTTAGATTAATCGAAAATAATCGAATAATCGGAAATAATCGATTAATCGAAAATAATCGATTACTTGAAAATATTCGATTATTCGAAAATAATCGATTAATCAAAAATAATCGATTAATCGAAAATAATCGATTAATCGAAAATAATCGATTAATAGAAAATAATCGATTAATTGATTGGTCGAAAATAATCGATTAATCAAAAATAATCGATTAATCGAAAATAATCGATTAATCAAAAATAATCGATTAATCGAAAATAATCGATTAATAGAAAATAATCGATTAATTGATTGGTCGAAAATAATCGATTAATCGAAAATAATCGATTGATCGAAAATAATCGATTAATAAAAAATAATCAATTGATTAAAATGATCGATTAATTAAAATAATCGATTAATCGGAAATTATCGATTAATCGAATATAAAAAATATATACAGGGTGTCCCGAAATTAGACGGTCATATTTTAACAGCGTAATCTACATCCTAAAATAGGAGTAAAAGTTCATATAAACATGGTCCGAAAACGTTTCGTTTTCGAGATACAGGGTGTTGCAAGTGAAGTCCTGATGGCACATTTTTGTAAATATTTTCTAAAATTTCTTTAATCACTGGTTTTACAAAGTTAAAAAAAAATAAAATTTCTGATTCCACAGGCCTACTAATTATCGGTTATACTTTCGAATAAGAGAACATCAACTTATCACGAAATTTTCAAATGCTTTTCTCTTGAAAATAGTGCGTCCTAGCGAGATGCAACAAAAGTAGCTTTATCATAAAGAAAACATTGGTTTTCCAAATTTTAGAGTCAAAAATGTTAAAAACTGTCAACAAAAAAAACTTAGGGCAATTTTACCCTAAGCCCCCCTAATTTTCCCACCTATGAAGATGATCAAAAACTAAGGTTTAGACCATTAAATAGAGCGTAAAAAGGTAAGCATTTGTACCAAATTTCGCTTAGTTATCTTTAAACGTTTAGAAAATATTTACAAAAGTGTGTCATCAGGACTTCACTTTTAACACCCTGTATCTCGGAAAAGAAACGTTTTCGGACCTATGTTTATATAAACTTTTACTCCTATTTTAGGATGTAGATTACGCTGTTAAAATATGACCGTCTAATTTCGGGACACCCTGTATAATTGATTATTTTGCCTACCCCTACTGAAGACCTTAAAAAAAATTGTTGTACGGAATGGGTTGCTCGTCGGAAATCAGCTAAACTATCTAAAAAACATCAACAAATCGTCCTCTTTGATATACCGCCCATATACGGAGATATATTTGTTTACTTCAAATATTAATTTAATTATGTATGCACTCATTTTTTTTGGATTTCGATTTAACATTTAAAATTTTATAATACTTTTGTCATAACAAGCTTTTAACAAGAGTTGTATCCCACGTTATCTGGTAAAATAAGAAATTTACTGAAAAAGGCCGTTCTTAGTGATTTTTATGACAACTTTTAAGTATCAGTTATGTCACAATAAATGAGTTGACATTGTTCTAGGGTTAATACTGAAGTTATTAATGTTACTTTTAACGAACTGATGACGATGGCATCAATTTTTGTATTGCGTTCATAAGCATCTCATTAGGGGGAGGGCAACGGACTTTCCATAATTTTTTTTGTGTCTGTCACTTTTTGGCATTAAAATAGGAAACTAAGTTTTACTCAAGAACAAGAGTTCGATGTAATCATTGGGCGATTATCAAAATAAATTATCGATTTTCAAAATAAATTATCGATTATCAAAATAAATTATCGATTATCAAAATAAATAATCGATTATCAAAATAAATAATCGATTATTTAAAATAATTTATTCGGAAATAATCGATTAATCGGAAATAATCGATTAATCGAAAATAATCGATTAATCGAAAATAATCTATTAATCGAAAATAATCGATTATTCGGAAATAATCGAAAATAATCGGCTAATCGAAAATAATCGATTAATCGAAAATAATCTATTAATCGAAAATAATCGATTAATCGAAAATAATCGATTAATCGAAAATAATCGATTATCGATTTAAAAAATATATAATGATCGACTATTCGATTAATTGATTATTAATCGATTATTTTGCCCACCCCTAATGTTGGCTACTTGCAGGATTTTTTTCAGAATTTTGTTTTGAAATCTTTTATTTTTTATAACCGTTTTAAAAAACCTCTGCAAATGGTTCAATAAGGGAAACTGGTTTCCTTAATTGGACCTACGGGTTCCAAAATTGGACCACGTGATTTAATGCAATAAAAAATTTGTTTAACAAGTAAGGTCATATAAAATTGTCCTAATAATTAATGAAAAAAAAATTATTTCACAAAAAAAAATAAGATTTATTCGAAAACTCTTCAATTTTTTTTACTTTGTCAAAACGTTAAAAAATATTCATAAATAAATAAACGACTAAGAATTTAAAAAACATGCGTGCAAAAGTAGGTAACACTAAGAAAATAAACACATGATTGGGTTAAACACAATCAAATAAACACGATATCGAAAAGCTTAAATCTGTCAGTCTAATCACCAGTGCAAAAATCACAAATAAATATGTCCTTTGAAGGCACATTTGCACATGATTCATGTACCCAGTCTCTACACTTCAGACATTGGATCATGTCTTCAACGACACATTCTCTACAAAATTTGCAATACCACTCGCGTTCATTTACTTTTGCCTTCTTAGTAATACCAGAATCTAGCTGAACTTTACGTTTTACAGTTTTCTTCTTATCTGGAGATGCCTGTTTAGCAGCTAACTCTTCTTTATATGGACTTGCAGTAAGTACCTGTGCCTTCTGGGCCCCTCGAGATGTTTTCTTGGCTTGTTTTACAACTGGGCTTCTCAGGACTTTTTCGATTAACACTGACACATTTTTGAAGGCAGAAGAGGGCCTTTCTTCAGGCTCGGACAGACGCTTAGGCTCCTTTGCTCCTAAACCCTCGGCATTAGGCGTGGACTTGATGGACCTCTTAGGTGCGGAAGTAGTTGCTGTGACTTGTAACTCTTTGTCAATGTCATTAGACGTAGGTTCACGCGAAGTCGATGCATTAGCCTCTGATGCAGTGGACACACTTACTTTAGAATCATTGGCTTTGGGCTGTGCCGCAGACGAACAAGAGGATGCTTTGGCTTTTGAAGTAGAATCTTTCTCTTTCTTGATGAGACTTAGACCGGAAGTCGACGCAATTGCCTGAGATGTGAATTCAAATACGTTACGGTTCAAAGGGGCCACGTAGCGAGCTAGGGGCTCATCGTCGCTGTCAACAGAATCTGATTCATCTTCAGAATGGTCACTTCTGTCAATGGGTTAATTTCTTGTCAAGACATCCGCAGGAGCAAAATCTACGTCTGAAAAAACATTTCGATTAACGGGTCAAATTCCAGATTTTCTGAAACCGTTCATAGCATTTGCCATAACCGCAGCTCTGGAATAGGCTTCCCCAAGAAGCTGTGCGACCTGGTATTGTGAGACAGCTAATCCTGGATGAGACCTCAGCCATTTTTCATTTGCCTCGGTGTAATATAATTCTAAGGGTTTAAAAACCGCCACGTCTAATGGCTGAAGTCTGTGGGTCGTATGGCCAGGAAGTTGTAACATGATAACACCATTTTCGCGTGCAAGTTCAATCGCTTCGAGGTTTTTTGAGTGTGCTGTGGCCGTCCAAAACAAGCAAAACCTTGCTGTTAACTTATGGTTTTACACACTTTATAAAGTGTTTAAGCCAGGTCACAAATATGTTTGTGTTAATGTACCCAGTATCCGAGATTTCCACCAGACAATCGGGTGGAGCACCAGTCTTCAATTCAGGATTTGCTCGTTTTATTTTGAAAATAATCATTGGGGCGACGAACTGTCCAGAAGCACTTGCACATACAGCAAACGTAGTATTGACTCCTCTCTCACCAGTTGCAATTGTCCCGACCTGGCGCTTTCCTTTTGCTACTAAAATCTGGCACTTTTTTGCCACCGTCGAAAATCCCGACTCATCCACGTTGAAAATTTGAGCAGCTGTCAATTGATTTTCATCTACCGTTCTTTCCAAGATATCGAAAAAATTGTAGACATTTTCGCGATTAAATCCTTTGCATCTTGCTATGGATGTGGACTCCGGTTGTCTAAAGTGTGAGGGTAGGGCCACTTTTTTTCAGCTAAACATGTTTCTTTGTTGAAAGTATGTTTTATTTGGTTCTTTTCGGCTAGTTCGAAAGCGGCTTTGCGCACGTCCTTTATTGTCACTCCAAAGAACACTTTTTCCAAATAAAGAATATGATTAGCCAGTGCGTCCTCAAGTTCTTTGGAAAACACGGTTTTTCGTCCAAAGCTTGCTTTTGACATCTTTATTAGCAAATTTATTTTTGGATTCAAGATGCCTTTGAAGTTTCGCTTTTGGAATGTTGAATACTCGGCATGTTTCATTGAGTCCATATTTTTTCGCTTTATAAGCATTTATAGCTTTTTTCATATCTTGTAGACACCATTGTCCATATGGTTTTCTACCCTTTTTCTCATCGGAAGACATCCTAGAAGCAAAAATTTTTGTTAGTTTCTTAAATTGGATCATAGGTACTTTCACCTTTTTAACAGATCTAAAAAAATTTTAATTGTGTAGAAATATTTCTTGTTTATTTTTTTTGTGTATTTAAATATAAAACAAGTATTTTGTAAATTTGTATAATCGGGATCCTTAATTGGACCGGTCCAATTTCGGAAATCACATGGTAGTCCACTTTAGGCAACCACCACGTGTTTTTACAAAACTACACCGTAGAGAAAAAGAAAAAAAACAATATGACTAAGTAATAGGGGGAATAAATAAAGAAAAACTTACTTGATAACCAGGTGATAACAGTTTTTTCTTAGGGATTGACAGTGACTCTGTATTTGCTTAGGGACGCAATGAAATTCTTACATCAAAATGTCTGTGTCTGTCTGTCTGTGTCTGTCTATCTATCTGTGTCTGTCTGTCTGTGTCTGTCTGTCTGTCTGTGTCTGTCTGTCTGTCTGTCTGTGTCTGTCTGTGTCTGTCTGTGTCTGTCTCTCTGTGTCTGTCTGTGTCTGTCTGTGTCTGTCTGTGTCTGTCTGTGTCTGTCTGTGTCTGTCTGTGTCTGTCTGTGTCTGTCTGTCTGTGTCTGTCTGTCTGTCTGTGTCTGTGTCTGTCTGTCTGTCTGTCTGTCTGTCTGTCTGTCTGTCTGTCTGTCTGTGTCTGTCTGTGTCTGTCTGTGTCTGTCTGTCTGTCTGTCTGTCTGTCTGTCTGTCTGTCTGTCTGTCTGTCTGTCTGTCTGTCTGTCTATGTCTGTCTGTGTATGTCTGTCTGTGTATGTCTGTCTGTGTATGTCTGTCTGTGTCTGTCTATCTGTGTCTGTCTATCTGTGTCTGTCTGTGTCTGTCTGTGTCTGTCTGTGTCTGTCTGTGTCTGTCTGTGTCTGTCTGTCTGTGTCTGTCTGTCTGTGTCTGTCTGTCTGTGTGTGTCTGTGTCTGTCTGTCTGTGTGTGTCTGTCTGTCTGTGTATGGCTGTCTGTCTGTCTGTCTGCCTGTGTCTGTCTGTCTCTGTCTGTCTGTGTCTGTCTGTCTCTGTCTGTCTGTCTGTCTCTGTCTGTCTGTCTCTGTGTCTGTCTGTCTCTGTATGTCTGTCTGTGTCTGTCTGTCTGTCTCTGTCTGTCTCTGTCTGTCTCTGTCTGTCTGTCTGTCTGTCTGTCTGTCTGTCTGTCTGTCTGTCTGTCTGTCTGTCTGTCTGTGTCTGTCTGTGTCCGTCTGTGTCTGTCTGTGTGTGTGTCCGTGTGTGTGTGTGTCTGTATCTGTGTCTGTATCTGTCTGTGTCTGTGTCTGTGTCTGTGTCTGTGTCTGTGTCTGTGTCTGTGTCTGTGTCTGTGTCTGTGTCTGTGTCTGTGTCTGTGTCTGTGTCTGTGTCTGTGTCTGTGTCTGTGTCTGTGTCTGTGTCTGTGTCTGTGTCTGTGTCTGTGTCTGTGTCTGTGTCTGTGTCTGTGTCTGTGTCTGTGTCTGTGTCTGTGTCTGTGTCTGTGTCTGTGTCTGTGTCTGTGTCTGTGTCTGTGTCTGTGTCTGTGTCTGTGTCTGTGTCTGTGTCTGTGTCTGTGTCTGTGTCTGTGTCTGTGTCTGTGTCTGTGTCTGTGTCTGTCTGTCTGTCTGTCTGTCTGTCTGTCTGTCTGTCTGTCTGTCTGTCTGTCTGTCTGTCTGTCTGTCTGTCTGTCTGTCAGTCTGTCTGTCTGTCTGTCATAACGTATGAACCGATACAAAGAAAAACACCAAATTATAAACTTAAGCTTTATTCCGGCGTCCAATGAACTGATTAGATTTTGGGGTAAGTCGGAACATCTGGGAGGGGGGGTACTTTATAGGTGGTCATTTTGATATTTTATGGAATATATCTGTTATTTACGTTTGGGAAAGAAAATTCTTTAAATAAAAGTTACTTCTTATATTATTATCTATAATTTTTGTTTTATACAAAATTTTCCTAAAATGGTCCGTATTCGAGAAATTTGACAAAATGTGCAAAATTGCGATTTTTATAAAAATTGTTTGTAATATAATTCTCTATAATTTTTATTATATACATAATTTCTCTAAAATGGACGTATTCGAGATATTTGAGAAAACGGATAAAGAAAAAAACATTAATTTTTACACTTAAGTTTTATTTCAGCCTGACGTGAAATGATTGGATTTTGGACAACGTCGGAACATCTGGGGAGGTACTTTATGGGAGGCCGTTTTTATATTTTATGGAATATATCTGTTATTTATGTTTGGAGAAAAAAATTGTTCAAATAAAAGTTACTTCTAATATTATTATCTATAATTTTTGTTTTATGTCAAAATTTCCTGAAATGGTCCGTATTCGAGAAATTTGACAAAATGTGCAAAATTGCGATTTTTATGAAAATTGTTGAACTAAAAGTTGTTTACGATATCGATCTCTATAATTTTTGTTTATACATGATTTTTCTAAAATGGAGCATAATGGAAAAATTGGAGGAAAGGTGTTAAATTTAAATTTTTCAGTATTTTCGTTTCAATGAATATCTATAGAAAAATGTTTCTAGTTAGATGTATGTGGAAAATGTATATATTTAGTTTATCTTTTAAACATTTATAGAAGTGCTGCAATAGGTTGTACAAAATAATCGGAAAAAGCCTATAATAACTAGATAGGAAAGTCATGTGTTGGACACATCAGATTTTTCGAAATGTGTATGGCAAGAAACTTTTTTTCATTTATGTTGACCCTAGATTAAAACGGTTAAGTTCTCGATGCAAAAACTTGTTTTGTTTTTGGATGTAAACTACACAAATAATGTAAACTATGTTAATTAATTTTAAATGATATAAATCGGATTTTAATATAGAATCGAATTTAATCTGTGTTAAGAATAATAATACATAAAATGAAGTGTATCGAATGAATGTCTATGTAAGAATGCCGTGCTAATCACCAAATATTCTTGTGTCCCAGTTCGACGTATCGTTCTACGAAATATGAGTCATGACAGGGTGGTCCTAGCCTAGTGATAAACAAAACATCCGAGTGGTTACAATAATTAAAAGTTTATTATAAATGTGAAGTTTATTAAAATAATTTAAAAAAAGCAATAATACAAAAGAACGGAATAAACACGTAGAAACTTAGTCTTATTAGAAACAGACTGCATTCATGAACGGCGTTCGATGATCTGACCATCCAAATATTTGTCACAGTGATTAAACGACCCTTTTCGACCGCCGGGTTTATGATGTTTTGCTTTCCCAGAAATCGGCTTGGGTTAAGGGACCATCCAAACGATAGATTACATGGGTAACTTCGCTTTGTTGGAATTGTCTTTATACCTACTTGAGAACAAGTAACTATTCTGTTTTTCATAATTTCCCAGGTTTCAAAAGACATAAAATATGGAATTTTCCTTGCCTGCCAAACGCTGTCTATACTGCTTTTTGCAACTGTAAGGGGCAGCTAATTTTTTGGCTTTCTTTCCTTCCCTTTTGTATTTACATAACTGACCTAGATTTATTTTAGTTTTGCGCTTAACTTTCTTGTGTCGTTGGGTATTTTTGTGTTTCCATCTAGAAGGTATCTTCTTCTCTGCAGTGGGTAAGAAATGTGTGGTGTGTTGGCATCTTTATTTTACCGAAATAAAGTATTTTACTAAAAAGGGATAGACCAAAAAAAACCTACATAACAAACCTAATATTTTCGATACAAAAAATATAACATGAGACAATGTACACATTTTACAAATTTACCGTTCGCAAGTCTGTATCTTCTAAATCACTGCTACTTTCAAACAGTGTATGGTCTTTATCATCTTCGCTTTCATTTAAATATATGGATCTTGGTCAGTTTTCAAAATCAAACTGAGAAAAATTTAATTTCCGTTTACATACACGGGAATGTTCCGTCGCCATGTTGATTACTACTGCGGTTTATCTCCTTTTGATGCAACTTAAAGTGGTTGTATCAAAACGGGACTTCCTATAATGGCGCCATTATAGTTTGCAATTTTACCTTTAACTGATTTTTGACGAAAGTGTAGCTTGTCCCCGTCTGGTTCCAAGGTCTTTATTTATCAACAATACTTATTTAAAAACAACTACGGTACGTAAAAATGTTGAGAAAGTGAAAATAGGTTTATAGGTTTTTAAATTAATTTTCACACAGATTTGAAAATTGGTGTTATTGTGGGGAAAAAATAAAACAACAACAAAATTAAGTTCCCAATTAATATATTTATATATAAAGCATATCTGGCGAAGATATATTAATAAAAATAAAATGTGCTTGTCAGTTTTAAAATTATCTTTGTTCCTAATGCATAAGACCTTAATTCAATATAAAAAAGTTAAGTGTAAAAAAATAACATATTGTCTTTTTTAGTATAAAATTCAAAATTGTATTTCAAAATGATTTTTCAAAAAAAAAATTTGAAAATTTGTCAATTTTGTTTTCCAAATTGTTTTGTTCAGCTTTAAGTTTTTGTTTCCTGAAAAAAAAAAAAACTGTAGGCATAAATCTTAGATTTACAATAATAATTTAATTAAATCAATAAAAGTACGCATGCTTAAAATTAAAAGTAAAAACGGAAAGTGGTAACTGTGAAAAAAATTAAGAGGTGGCGCTCACGTCAGAAAAGATGACACAAAATCAATTGACGTTGACATACATTTTAGACAATAAATAAAAAAATAGGGCCATGGTAGACGAGATGAAGAGCATTAAGGACAACGAAACTTGCAGACTTGCCAGAAGATGGTGCAGTGCAAATGGGTCTTTAAAGTGAAAGTTGATAGTATCACAAAAAACCATAGAAATAATATAGAAGACCAATATAAATATAACATCCAAGCAGAAATTGAAACCTACTGTGCATAAAAACGCGTCTCTGCGCCTGACATCTCAAAATAATGTGTCTAGAAGCTTGCGCAGTATGCATGACTTGTCCCTGTAGTGTTGCCAAGTATATTAAACATACCTAACACAAAAGAATTTTAAATTAATTTATTTTTAAATTACATGATTTAATCAGTTTATATCTACGAAATATCGCCCCAAACTAATTTATAAACATTTAAATAATCAACTATAATAGTAGTAATATTTATGTGTAATTACATTCCCAAAAATATATACAAATACGGTATTAATGTACAACAAGCGATTCACCTACAAATTCAATATTGACCTGGCAACACCGCGGTTTATGACTTCCTACTGTATGTCAGCACATTCATAGCGCTGAAACACAGTAGGAAATCTGAATATCATGCCCGCTCTATGTCACTTTAAACCATACTTGAATTGTGTGCTGCAGTCCAGGAGGAATTCATGAGCGTACAAAGGCGTAAAAGCAGATGAAATCCTACCTGCTGATAAAATTGTAATTATTTTTGAATGACAAAGTTGAATAGTTTTGTTATTTTGTAGTCTGGTTTACAAGTAAAAAATGAAGTTAATTCTTGCTACTGCTATTCTATATATTGAGTTGTTTTTACAATAGGTCTGATTATTAGAAAGTATTTTAAATACATTAACTTTATTTTTTTAATATATTGGTTTTCTCTTGATGAAATGAAAAACTAACAGAATATAATGTTTTTATTATAACAATATATATTGTCAAATATAAACGGTTTTTACATGTATTAAGAAAATAAATTTATTTTTTGGCACATTACTATTAATATTGCTTAGTAGTGAGTGGTTTCTTTTTTTTTAATTCTTCCTGACTGAACCCGTTATCTTGTTTTTGCTCCTGCAGATGTATGTTTTCTTCGACTGATTGCTGTTGGTTGTACTTTTATTTTCCTACCTCTTCTAAACGTCATTTTATTAAGTATTAAATCGACAGCTTGATTTAACGTAACGATTTTTTAAGTGATTTGTAAGTGAATTCATTGCTTTTAAACCACCAGAACTTGGATTTTGCTTAAACGTTTCTACTAATCTGTAAACGTTTCAAAGTTTCGTGCGGATCGGCTCCCGTGTTGCCATGCGGTATGAATTCCACCTATAGGAAGAGCAGAAGCCTACTTAAAATCATACCAGGTGACAACACGCGTAGTAATTATAGGGTTCACACGCGCGTATTGGTTTATAAATCCCTACGTGATTTTTGCGCTAGCACGAGGTAGTATTTTTAAAGAATTTTGGAAAAAATATGCATTTAATTCCTCCTGCATTTTAACACCTTAGCGTGCTGACATACAGTATTAATTCATAAAGCGCGGCAACACCACTTTAATCCGGTGTTTCAAGGCTCTATGACGGTGCCGTTACAGGACCGTTTGTGATATTTTGGCTTCAATTTGTATTTTATTATTTAATTACACGACATTTTATTTTTAGTTTCGTGTAGTGTTAAGTTAAATCCTAGGTACAATAAAAGACATTTTTACATTGGCTAATGAAAATGTAATCAATGTATTTAGCAGCTGTTATATTTATTACAAGATTTATGTCTAGAAATTCAAACCTACCTAAGAATTATAATTATGTAAATAGAGAGCTGTATATTTATATACAGGCTGTCCAGCGACGGGGAGACGTTATCGGTATCTGACAAAATAATGAATGATTTTTTGTTAAAAATAGTAAACAGGCTATGATCTTTCCATCTAAAATATTTTGACAGTTCTGTTATTTCCTTTTTATTTTAAATGAGATGCCACTTCTATTATTCCTGATAGCGATGGAACATGAAATGTTGCTTATTTGGAATATATACCTTTACACAACGCTCATGACGTCAGAGACAGTTTCAGTCGGGTATAATTTAAAATAAAGAATTTTAAAACGAATCGTATTAATTTGTACCTGTACCTAACATTTATGGCATCACTAGCCGAGTTGGCATCGGGTATATTTTCAAATGTAGAAACTGAAAATTAACCCTATTAAATTGTATACTTTTAAATGCGGGTTTCAAGGCATTTTAAAATATAAACTCGATCTCAACGAACTTAGAAACTTCTGTCACTCGATATTTTAATCGTTACTTCCTCTTCGCTTTTTGGCCGGCACAACAATTATTTACATTTCTTCATTCTTTACCGCGTGCGAACCAGTACGGTTTAAAGAAATTTTAAAAAACCTACTTTAAAAATGAAGATGTTAATGATTTTCTCATGGATCCCATCTTCAGATCCTGACTTAATTTATGTAGTATTATTCATTTTCTAACAAAAAGAGAATCATAGAAACCGGGCAACGTGGTAAAGAATTATCGCTCAACATACATAAAAAAATATTTCAACGAATTGAGAATATCCTCCCATTTTAAAGTATGTTAAAAAAAATTGTTAATAAAGTGCAAAGTGGGGTGATAATATATATTATGAAGAATATAAAATGATAGATAAAGCCAGTGTAGAAAGTATTATAAATAAACTGTGGAAATATCGAGAATCTCGATTTTGAATCGGAAGAAGAGTATTCTATGCAATTTAGAATGAAAAATGATCAAAATGAAACAAATGAACGACATGCTAATGTTATTGACAACTTTCTTCAAACATTTTCTAGTTTTCCGAAAACTAACTGGATAGTTCGAAAATCATTTCCGCCGTTAAAGCGCCTCTTGTTCCGAAAAAGATACACGCCTGTCAACATTCATCGTTCAACAAAAAAAGTATTAGATACAAAACGCTTCGTATTGTAAGGCCAAAATATATTTGGAAATCAAAAAAATCATATAAACAAAAAAATCATTATAGTGAGATAACTACCAAATTAATGATTTACAAGTTTATTCTTATTATCTATAAAATAGGTTTGCAATGTGCTGATGTGGAATGTTATCATCGACTAAAAACTTTAAATCTTTGTATTAAATTGATCGAAAACAATCCATAAATTGGTTTAGACTATACAGAATGTTTCTAATAAGCAGCGACTAACTTTTATTATGAAAACGAAAGACCCTTTTAAAAGGGTTTAAAATTAAAATAAAATATGTACCAAGTAAATGTAGTAGTATTTTTTAATTTTGAATCTTGAGAGATGCAGACATATTTGGATACTTTATATTGAAAATGGTAACATGAAAGGTTTTTTGTCTAATTGTAAGTAACGACTCACAGTCTTGGCTGACAAAATATAAAAAAATATCGAACATAATATTCCTGGGCGAAACGCACCTGCCCCCTACTTTGCACCACTCAAATTAAATTTACTTGTAGCAAATGATACTAAATCAAATAAGATGTCAAATCACAAGCAAAATCTCGTGACTGCAGCACTAATGATTTCTGTAAATTAACCAATTCATTTTTCATGCCATATTTTTCTTTCAAAAACATATTTATCCTACTTGAATTTTTTTCATCGTTTTTTATATAGAAGCATCTCTAAAAATGTATGAATAAAACATGGTTTGAACTATTTGTTCGATCAATAAAAAACTTGCACCGGTCCTGTTCGAGCCAGCACCGTTATACGCATGAGCTCCGACACACTATTTTCTCCTTAGGGTTTCAGTTTTGATATATGGAATCGGCTTTCTATACTATTTCTATGCAAAAAACCTACCGGGCTAAGTTATTAGGTAAGGGTTTTACTCAAATAGAAGGGATATATTATAGTGAAACCTTTTTGCTCGTTGTTAGACACTCTACCCTAAGATTGTTAATAGCTTTAAGTGTAAAATTAGATTTAGGTATATTTCATCTTGACGTAACCACAGCTTTTTTACATGGTCATTTAGACCTAAAGGTTTTATAAATTCAGATGTTAAATAAAGTTTGGAAACTGAAAAGTGCAATTTGTGGACTAAAACAATCCTCTTGTGTTTGATATAAGAAGGTTGATGTCTTCACTAATTTAGGCTAGAATAAATCTAAATTTGAACCATATATCTTAATTGAGTTTAATAAGGGTCTACTAACAGTCATTGCCTTGTTTGTTGATGATTTATTAATTTTTTCTATTGATATTATTGATTCAAATGATGTAAAAAAGGAATTAGCGGTAAGTTAAAAGATTTTGACCTGGCTTAGAAAATTTTAGAATTGAACATTTGTATTGACACTGCTTCAAGCGAACATGGGTTCCATATCACCGAGATATATCATATAAAGTTAGAATAGAATAAATAGAAGAGCCGGAAGTCGCAGGTACGATTCATATCTACTCCGACTGTTCTAAAACAAAACAAGGCTCAGGATGTGAAATATACTCCATGGGGGAATTTGGACCTTTTATTATTTATTAGACGCCATTTTCCCCTCGCCGGGTGTTGCCCTACTGTAAGCAACTGTTTAAGGAGACCTTCGATACTAAGGGTGGTTTATTAAAAGTCATTTGACTCAAATAACTGCATGTATTTTAAGTTCACATAGCTACTGGCTAGATTACCCCACTGGGATTGCCGTCACTCGGAACACAGTTAAGTATATAATATTATATTAGTGATCACTATTAATATTATTATTAACTAATTAGGTACGTAGTTGTTTAAATTAAGGGTGGCCAACTGGCCCACCATCCTACACGGATGTTTTACATTGGTTTTAATATTTTCTTTATATTTCAACATGGTAAAAAATTAGTAAGTGGACTTTTCACAACTGTCTACGAAAGCTTCCTGGGGCCACTTTTTTTATAAAAAAAAAAAAATTATTATCTCGCAATTGTGACTTATTATCTCACAATTGCGACTTAGTATCACGCAATTGTGACTTATTATCACGCAATTGCGACTTATTATCACGCAATTGCGAGTTATTATCACGCAATTGTTACTTATTATCACGCAATTGTGACTTACTATCTCGCAATTGCGACTTATTATCACGCAATTGTGACTTACTATCACGCAATTGTGACTTACTATCTCGCAATTGCGACTTATTATCACGCAATTGTGACTTATTATCACGCAATTGTGACTTACTATCTCGCAATTGCGACTTATTATCACGCAATTGTGACTTACTATCTCGCAATTGCGACTTATTATCACGCAATTGTGACTTATTATCACGCAATTGCGACTTACTATCTCGCAATTGTGACTTATTATCACGCAATTGTGACTTATTATCACGCAATTGTGACATATTATCACGCAATTGTGAGTTATTTTGCCGTTACATGTCTGCTTAAAATGGTGAGCTTTGGTCGATGTTTCGTGAAATAACAGTGAAGTGATTCTTCATTCTCGAGCTTGTAGTAGCCTCAGGTGAGTTTTGAGTTTAAGCATATTGTGTATAATTCATTAAGTTGTTTTACAATTTTAACTATCTTTTAAGATATTTACAACACTACATGATGGATTCAAGATCAAGAAATAATCTTATTATACACTATTTTTTAAGTGGATGTAATTATAGTGAAATTCGAAACATACTGAAAGAGAGATTTTCAACAAATATATCAAAACGACAACTAAAGAGGATTTTAAACAAAACCAAATTGTTTAGAAAAAATATTTTAGTGGAGCTGATATTTTAGTAAATTTTATACACCATCAGTTACAAAATTCTTCCCAACTCCACGGCTATAGATGGATGCATTTGAAATGCATTCAAAATGGTTTCACTGTTTCGCAGAATATGGTTCGTTTAATATTACAAAACTTAGATCCTTCTGGAGTAGAACTAAGAACAAGACGAAGACTGCATAGAAGGCAATATAATAATACTGGTCCCAATTTTTTATGGCATCTTGATTCATATGATAAATTAAAACCATATGGTATATGTATAAATGGAGATATTGATGAATACTCGAGGTTTATCATTTGGTTGAGAGCATCTCCGAATACGAATGATCCAAAAATAATTGCAGGTGGGTTAAAGAAACACTAAGAAAAATGATATATCTTTTTCAGTAACGTACTGGATGTAATTTTTGTTTTAGGGTTTTTTCTTAAGAGTATTGAAAAATATGGTGGGTGTCCAAGAAGAATTAGATCCGATATGTAGAACAAATGCAAAAATTTTTGAGAAGAACTGCTGTTGACAATGAAGATCAATTTTCATATGACAATAGTTTCATCTATGGAACCAGTCAGTGTAATCAACGCATCGAGTCTTGGTGGGGTATACTAAGGAAACACTGTTCGCAATATTGGATGAACCTATTTTCAGAGCTCAAAGAAAGTGGACATTTTTCTGGATCCTTCCTGAATAAGGGGTTAATGCAGTTTTGTTTTATGAATATAATTCAAGTAAGTACCTATCCATTCTCAAATATTTTGCCAAAATCATATGAATTTCAGCTATATTTCAAAATAATAATAATAATAATAGTAATCGCAGTAATTGAAAACTTTGTGTCAATCATATTATCTATATATATATATATATATATATATATATATATATATATATATATATATATATATATATATATATATATATATATATATATATAAAATTGTTTGTCCTGACTGACTGACTGACTGACTGACTGACCTATCAACCTACAGCCAAAACTACTGAGCCTAAAAAGCTGAAATTTGGGACATAAGTTTATTTTATAACTTAAGCATCCGCTAAGAAAGGATTTTTCAAAATTTTAACTTTAAAGGGGGGAAATTGGACAAAATGGGGGGAGGGAGCTTTTAATGAAACTCTTTGTTCTTTAAAGTTAGAAACATGAAAATTTAAATTACAGCTACTAAGCATAAATAAATAATGACGTGTTTCAGGGTTTTTCGATTTTCACATTTTAAGGGAGGGAAACGGGGGGTGAAAGTTTGTATGGGACCATTGATTTTTTTTGTTCCCTTTGAAGTTAGAAACATGAAAATTGGAATTTCAGCTACTGACTACAAATTATTAATGACTTGTTTCAGGGTTTTTGGATTTTCGCATTTTAAGGGGGGAAATGGGGGGTGAAAATTTATTTGGGAGTATTCATGTTTTTGGTTCTCTTTAAAGTTAGAAACATGAAAATTGGAATTGCAGCTAATGAATACAAATTAATAATGACGTGTTTTAGAGTTTTTGTATTTTATTAAAAATTATTAAAAATTATTAAAAATTATTAAAAATTATTAAAAATTATTAAAAATTATTAAAAATTATTAAAAATTATTAAAAATTATTAAAAATTATTAAAAATTATTAAAAATTATTAAAAATTATTAAAAATTATTAAAAATTATTAAAAATTATTAAAAATTATTAAAAATTATTAAAAATTATTAAAAATTATTAAAAATTATTAAAAATTATTAAAAATTATTAAAAATTATTAAAAATTATTAAAAATTATTAAAAATTATTAAAAATTATTAAAAATTATTAAAAATTATTAAAAATTATTAAAAATTATTAAAAATTATTAAAAATTATTAAAAATTATTAAAAATTATTAAAAATTATTAAAAATTATTAAAAATTATTAAAAATTATTAAAAATTATTAAAAATTATTAAAAATTATTAAAAAATATTAAAAATTATTAAAAATTATTAAAAATTATTAAAAATTATTAAAAATTATTAAAAATTATTAAAAATTATTAAAAATTAATAAAAATTATTAAAAATTATTAAAAATTATTAAAAATTATTAAAAATTATTAAAAATTATTAAAAATTATTAAAAATTATTAAAAATTATTAAAAATTATTAAAAATTATTAAAAATTATTAAAAATTATTAAAAATTATTAAAAATTATTAAAAATTATTAAAAATTATTAAAAATTATTAAAAATTATTAAAAATTATTAAAAATTATTAAAAATTATTAAAAATTATTAAAAATTATTAAAAATTATTAAAAATTATTAAAAATTATTAAAAATTATTAAAAATTATTAAAAATTATTAAAAATTATTAAAAATTATTAAAAATTATTAAAAATTATTAAAAATTATTAAAAATTATTAAAAATTATTAAAAATTATTAAAAATTATTAAAAATTATTAAAAATTATTAAAAATTATTAAAAATTATTAAAAATTGTTAAAAATTATTAAAAATTATTAAAAATTATTAAAAATTATTAAAAATTATTAAAAATTAGTAAAAATTAGTAAAAATTAATATAAATGAATAAAAATAAATAAAAAGGAATAAAAATAAATAAAAATTAATAAAAATTAATAAAAATTAATAAAAATAAAGAAAAATGAATAAAAATGAATAAAAATAAATAAAAATGAATAAAAATGAATAAAAATGAATAAAAATGAATAAAAATGAATAAAAATGAATAAAAATGAATAAAAATGAATAAAAATGAATAAAAATGAATAAAAATAATAAAAATGAATAAAAATAAATAAAAATGAATGAAAATTAATAAAAATTAATAAAAATTAATAAAAATTAATGAAAATTAATAAAAATTAATAAAAGTGAATAAAAATAAATAAAAATGAGTAAAAATAAATAAAAATAAATATGAAAAAATGAATGAAAATCAACAAAAATTAATAAAAAAAGGAAGTCATGTATTTTTTATATTAATAACACGACTGCATGCGAGCAAAGCCGCGGGCAACAGCTAGTTGATTATAAGGAAAGAAAATTCAAAGTCATTTACTACAGAATTTTTAATGATTGTTGTAATTGAAAATTACTTAAGCTGAACCATGAAAATTTGCGATTAAGGTAAAATGGAATTGAGAAGAACTCGATTAATGAAGAGAGCGAGTGGGAAATAGTTAATAGAACCGATTTCTAGTATCTTAAAGAAGAAAGAATCTACATAAATAGAAGATTCACAGACTACTAGGAATCAGTTCTATAAGCTAATGGGCTGAAGAGTGTGGAGAAAAAGGGGCAATAAAAAGAATTCTTACACCCCTTTTCTCTGTTATCCCTTTTGTCTCTATAGGTACACTCTTTTCAATCCAATAACTCATAGAATTGATTCCTGGTAGTCATACATATATAGGTATTTACCAGGAAACGGTTCTATTAATTATTTTTAACTCTTTTCTCACTCTTTCTTAATTAACTCCAGTTAACAATTTTCCTACCTAGCATTCTTTTTTAATTTTTCTCTCTCCATTTCTCAACCCCCGTTTACCTTTGCCATGTCTTGGTTTTTAAACTTTAATTACCACACATTCAGACAAATTCTAATAGAATATTGTATTTGAGATAATGAATTTTTGACCTACACTTAATTTTTATAATACATTTTTATTGTCTGATGATGGCGCGTAGAGGCTGAAACTAGTAGCCGCTTGTATAAACAGTTCTTAAAAATTCTGTGGTAAATGACTTTGAGTTTTCTTTCCAAGTAATAAGATTGTCACATTGGTGAAAATTATTTATTCTATTTAATTCTTATTTCCTAGAAAAAATTATCTTATAAAGTTTATACTTCGCATAGAATCCAATAATGGGTAATAACTTGAACTCATTTAATACTTTGTCTTTCCTTCTTACGTTCTATTTTTTATTAATTGAGGTAATATGGGGTTTAAGAGAAGCACCAACTTTTATATAAAAAAAAACAATTTTCCTATATACATGAATATTAGAAGGGGCAGTTTTTGAGCCTCACTTTTTTTAGAAAATAAAGATAAATCCAACTAAATTAATTTTGTAAATAAAGATAAATCCACCTAAATTAAGTTTGTACATTTTTATTACAGAAGGAGTTAAACACCGTTGTGAGGGAATGAAATTGCCACCGTATAACCAGAAGTAGACAAAGTGTTTGTCAAAATGGAAGGCCAGTTGTTATGTTCGAAAACCCCCAGACATTTAACACAAAGGACTTCCTGTGTCCAGTCAACATCATCGATTTTGAAGCCTGCAAAAATGAAGCAAATTTTCCAGAAACTATCTGCGATAATGATCTTTTTGAATTATGCACACTCTTAATGAATGAAAATAATTTTATGTTTAGTGATGATCCATACAGCCTTGTAGATTTATATGTTAATTTAAGAGATATCATAATTGATATAATGGAGTAAAAGAAATGAATATAAAGGCAGAGTTTTTATATTTTTTATTTACATAATTATTATTGAAATATTACAACTTACTTAATGAATTTAACATAATTTAGCCATGACTCTTAAATGGGGATATAAAACAAAATTTAGAAACAATTTTATGTAACTTCTTTAAATATTAATATGCAATAAAGTAATACACATAACTACTTTGGTTTTTTTTATTGATAATTTTTTAACTTACCTAGGTACTTTTAAAATTTATAAAAAAAAACAAACATTATATAGGCAATTGTTCAAAAGAAAATAATCCTATTTTTTTATTAATATTGTATCTTTCCTATTGAAGTTAAATTTCTGAAAATATATCGTATATAAATAACGAATATCTTATACTATTTAATTTGTAAGGACCAGTATAGTTGTAAAAAACAAAATTGTTGAAATTATAGCAATTTAAACAAAATGCAACTTTGTTCACTGTGAAGCACTGCTGTTATACAATCAACCACATCTATGTACACAGTGATGTAATATTTGAAATAACAAATTTAAATACATATCAACATTCAATGCAAAGAGTCTATTAAAAAGTGAAACAGATAAATATTAGTATTGAAACCATGACGTTATCACTAAAAAAAAAAAACAAATAGAAAACAGTCTTTAATGGAAAACGAAATAAATGTTTGTGAGTAATGCATTTTTAGGCCAAATAGAAACTTAAGATATTTACCACTACTAACGGGAAATAAATGACACGTAGGTATGCTTGAAACTGCAGTATTTTTAATTTGGTTGACTGAGGGGATTGGTTACTGTTGAACAATTAATTGATCCTACCGAAGTATAATATCAATATTTTTAATCTCCTGTCATACAAAAAAAAATGGTAAAAATTACTGTTTTTTGGTAGTACATACACCAAATTATACAATAAACAAAAATAAACATTAATAAACATAACATTAAAAAACAATTAAAAAATAAAAAAAAAATAAAAGAATATTTTCTTTGCAAAAATAAAACATAATTTTGAATTATTATATTCAGACTAGGCAATTTCAACATTCCAAAAGTTGGCATTTAAAATAGAATTAAATTCTTCTCTAAAATCCGGCAAGTTATTATATGTTGTTGGTAGTTCCAAGGTCGAGGTGCATGTATGTGATATTGGTCGCCTCTGGAAGCCATCGAGATTTGTAAATTGAATTGCTATAGGTGAGTTCACTATAAGACAATCAGCTCCAGTACAAAATCTTAAAAATTTTGCTCTCATATCGTCGTTACATTCTCGTAGATACTCCTTTAAATATTCATATGTATTTATCATTTCTTTCGTGAGTGTATTGGGTAGACACAAATTGTCATTTATGTTTCTAAAAGTTGGTGTACACTTTTTATAAATATTTTCAATATCTTCCTCACTTAGTAAATTCTTGAAAATTGGTTTCCATAGATTTATAATATAACTGGGTTTTTGAATAAACTCTTTATGAGCAATTTCATCTAGTAATTTTTTTAAATTCTGTTTTGTAGGCAAAAACTTCGAATCGTATCTACTTACAATATCAATTAACTCTTCCATATTTTCAAATTCGTCTTCATTTGACAAACAATTGAGCGCTTCTTTTATAATGTCAGAATCAGCACTGCCAACAAAAAGAAGAAAGTTTTTTGATAAATCCGAAACCTTGTTAAAAAAACAAAAAATTATAAAACATTTAGATAGTTTATAGGGAAAATATTTCTCTGTTTTATATCCGAAGCATAAAATTTTGGCGATTGCTTCCCACTCGTTCTTGCCAAAGTCATGTCGAATGCATGGTACTTTTGTGCCAGAACCAACGGTACACTTTTCAAAAAACGTGTTCCAAAACTCTGATAGCGTATCTCTTAAAATACCTCCTAAATCAATTCCATTTTCCTCAATTCCGTTTGTGGCAATCATTTTAATTTTTACGTTTAGTGGAAGCTGCTGAAATTCTTTAAACATTAATAATAACTCTTGAAAAATGTTTCCACGGTGAAGAGTTAATAATTTAGTTTGTGATTCAGGAGTCTCTTCATTATTCCCTAGCCAGTCAATGATGGTGTACTACCTATTATTGCCTCATTTTCGTTAAAATCCGGCAGCTCCATATCAAATGACTCGGCAGTCCATATATCTGCACAATCCAATCCAATATTAGTAAGGTCTGTTAGGGTTTTTTGGGGTGAAGTATTAGAGTTACTAGGTAATATTTATCTTTTTCTGGCATTTTGTTTTAAATGTCCGTCTAAATTTTCATCTATGCCTTGATCCGAGGTAACAGTGCACGGGATTTTTTTAGACGTTAAATAGAAACGTAAAATTGTTACACCTCTATTCAGGTACATATCATCTACTGTTTCATGCTGACTAATATATTCTCCCGTAAAATCTTGAATGTCAATTTTAAACTCGGACAGGTTTCCCCTTGAAGACTTTCCGTTTGGAAAAAAAAGATTTTTGGCTTTTTCTAAGATTTCGTCTCTCTTAGCCATTTTTGGCAACAAAATTCTTCTTGTTCCACCTCCAGTGTTCATGCGGACTTGTTTATATTTATGTTCGCCTTCATTCCAATTATGCCAACCCACTTCAATTTTTCGTTTGTTTTTTTCTCTTTTTCTTTCCTGCTCCTTAGAAGACTGTCCTGTTATTTTTCTTTGCAGTTTGTCTATAAGTTGCATTTTACGATTCGATGGAATTTTGTTATATTGGCGACAAAAATTCATTACGGCTAATCTGTCACCATAGCAGCTTAAAAACTGACTTTCTTCATTCATACCTACAAAATATTTTATATAATTATAAATTTATTGCTATTCTAATTTAACGATTTATAAATAGAACAAAAAACTTTCTATTGTAGATTCCGCAAAAATATTATTTTTAATATACCCTTTACATCCCTATATAAGCCTAAAGTGGGCTCCTTTCAATGTTATTTTTATCGAATGTAGAACTAGTTTTATGAAAAACCTAATAAACTTAGAGTATAAAATAATAAAAAGATTTAGAGGAAAATCGGTTTTTAGAAATTTGTGCACATAGAATTCTAAATATAACTCTAGCTATCGATTACAGAAATTGTAAAATATATCATGTTTAGTTGCTATTCCTACCAACGATTTGTCGTTACTCTTACCCAGTAAATATCACTTCGGATATTTTCAGTACGAAACGAAGGTACACTTGGGTTTATATAGGCTGTCATAGAAATGAGATAAAAAAAACCGGTACATTTTTCCGGTGCTCAGGAAAAACAGAGATAATATTGTCTAACGAGCAAGAAATGATACTCATTTGCTACGGCCTACACCAGTTGAAAACTGTACTTTTTATGTCTAAATTAGGAGAAAACTATCATATCGTTTGAAAAAATAACACTTCCCCTTATAATTTTTTTTTTATTGTAAAATTCTTATTTGAAAATCAGACAACAAATATGTTTAAAATTATGAGTTAGTCAATTTGTTTTGTTAACTGTACATTAAATAAATAGATTCGGCCTAATTTTAAATTGTAATAAAAATTAAATTTATAACAAAAATTAGGACCGGCTTAGATTATTTACAATTTTGGAAATATACCACGAAACATGAACGGCGGATATTACTATTTTACAGAAAACTTGTAGATGCCTTGAAACACACTGCATATAACTATTTAGGGTCCGCTGACACTTAAAAAATTGTTTGTACCTAAAAATCATTAAAATGTGTTGTTCAGTCTCGACCATAAAAAAAAAAAGTATTGTTGTACAAAAGGCTAAATAACAATATTAGACTATCGATATAGCAATAAACCATATAAAAAAATTTCGTAATCGTTTATAATTCTTTAATTTTGGTTTTTAAAATTCTGAAATAAAAATAATGATATTAGATTTTGTTTATGGATATAACATTTCTATTTATTTAAAAGCGGGATTGCTAAACATAGTAAGAAAACGTATATGATAGGAATGACAGTGGCTGCTTTTCAATACTGGCTTCTGGCTTGCAGGTGAACTTTGCTTCCGAAGTGAAAAAATTTGTAGTAATTATTTTAATTCATGCTGTGTCCAGGCCGTTGGAGTCTATGTCAGTTGGCGTAGCCAGATATGGGTATACATTTTCTGGTGGCGGCAAAGCTGCCACCCTTCAAAAAGCCGTTGCTTCTCCTTGTTGTGTATTTTCTTATTATTAGATGCACTCGACAAAGATACGTTCGTTAAAAGTCAGGAGCCAGGTTCACGGGCCGGCCAGACGCCAAGGGCGTAGATAACGGGAGTAATAAGAGTAATTACCCCCCACAAGCCTTAGTCAATATCAATATTTTTTAAACGTTATATTAAACAAAAATAGAGAGATAAAATAAATACAATAAAACAAAGAGTTTTTAATACATTGCCATCTAAAATAATAATATTCCTGCTAATTGAAAATTAAAATTTATATACAGAGTCCCATTAGTGCGTAATTGGTTAAAATTTCAATTTGTGTTATTGACAAGCAAACAAGCGAGGTTACGATTTTCTCAATTTTTTAAATGGAATACCCTGTATTAATTAATTGGTGGTATGACATAAAGGGTATTCCATTTAAAAAATTTAGAAAGTCATTACCCCTCATTTGGAACACCCTATAAAAGATAGCAAATAAATGAAGTCTATTAAAGTTGTTTGACGATGTGAAAACAAATATAAAAATGTATAAGTTTGGTCAGCCCCTCGTTTATGGATCACACTGTATATTTAAGAATATTTATTAAATTTGGTCAAAAAACTTTTATATTAATTTGTTTTTCCAATAATAAAACAGCTATCGATCAATTACGCACTATTGGGACATGTTAGTATAGTTGGATAGGTAAATTTATAAGGAATTTTATGCGAAAATAATATACAGTGTGTTGCATTTGACAAAACTGAGTAAATTGAACTTAAAATTAACCATGTTAAGACATGTTTCAAAACACTCTGTATAAAATAAATCAATTTTATCAACTCGAAAATGGAATGGTCTACAAAGATAAACCAGAAGTCCCTTTTTTTGACAAATGGCGTGAGAAATATTTATTAATCTTAAGTTTTATGAAATGTAGGATATTTAAAGAGTTTTGAATAAAATTGTTTCTTTGGCCCTTCATTTTACGCCAATGGGTTATGGTAATTTATCTAAATAGAGTGTTAACTAATAATAACGATTAACTATTATATACATATTTTTAAGTCAAAGTCTTTACTGTATATAGGGGAAGATATTTAGAAAATATGTATTTATGAAATTCACTTTGTCACCCTGTAGAATAAAAACTGGGACGTTTATAGGAAAATTAAACAATTTTTTCTTTTCGAAGAGTAGGCTTACGTCAAATAAACTTACAATACTTATTATAACGAAAGAACGTAATCCATTTCTAATAATATAAAATTATTTATTTTATTTTGGTGTGATCGTAGATAAAATCTTGTGTGTAATTTGAGCAAAAAGCTTTTTGGCAGTCTCGACAGAGCTATAGTTCGAGCTATATTCCTTCACTACCTACAAGTACCGGTTATGTTGCAGTTGAAGGGTCTGGAAATGGGCCAGTGCGCACCATTCCTGTTCCGGCTAGTTCTGCCAGTCGGAACCGTTACGGAGTTGCCAGGTTATATTTAATTATTTGGAACCAGGGAATAAGCATATTGAAATAACTATTTTACTTTTAATCATCTATTTACCAATTTTTACATCGATTAAAAAACCCATAAAAATAAAAAAATGTTCTGAAGATTTTCAAGTAATACGATCGTTTTTTAATGTGAATAATACCTTTCAATGGTGATAATTACAAAATTTAAATCAAAAATCTATCAAAACTATCTTATAAAACAAAACAGAATTGTTATTTCAAAATATAATACAAATCTTTATATTTATTTATCATACATTTTAATGTACAGAGGTTACAATTTGGTTGAAAAATAAACTATAAAATAAAACAAGCTGAAATGAAAGTGGAGATTTGGCAACGTGGCTTGTGCAAATTCAAATTCTAGACGTCAGTGCAGAGTAGTGTGAACGCGCGCATTTCTAGACCCGTCAACTACAACATAACCCAAGTACCTACCTATATCTACGATATATTTTTCCCATATAAACAACTAACTGTTCGTTAAAAATCGTATAGTTCGTTATGGGGATATTTTTACCATATAAATACAATACAAAGTGAAAATTATCAAAGCCGGTCCTGATTTTTGTTTGCATTTTTATTGAAATTTTAAGTTAGGTCGAAATTGTTTAATGCACCGTTAACAAAACATGAAATAATTGGCTAACTCTACTTTTAAACATACCTATGTAGGTATTTATTGAGTTTCAAATCGGGATTTTTCCAATAAAAACATTTTTTTATTATAGGGAGAGTACCTATAATAGTGTCAAACGTTAGGATGGTTTACCACGTAGTTTGTCTCGTAGATTTCATGTTTAGGTTCTAATTCCCAAAAATAAATATTTTCTAGACGATTATTATTATAAACATTCATAACACAATCACAATACCTACAAAAATTTATAGGTAGGTTACCTGTTTTTCGTTCTTATATTTGTTAGGTTAGGTTAACTTTTGGCTTTCGGCCTATTATTTTGATCTGTATAGTGATTTGTCAATCACAATGCAAAACATCGATAAAACTTAAACTAAATAATTGATTATTAATTGTGTATTCACTTACCTGGAGCTTTAGTGTACAGTACACGGTAATCTTGAGAACTTAAAACGCATAAAGGGCATAATATAATATAGAACAGAAATGCAATGAATGATGCAAATATCTAGGATAGCGATAAACCGATAAACAAACATATCGTCTCAGTTCTTAGTCCCCTCCCCCACGCCCTCATCGATACGTTCATCGTTCACCAGCTTTACATAGATGTCACTGCAATAAATTTAACAAGGTGCTGTAAAATATTATCTCGCAATTGCGTGATAATAAGTCGCAATTGCGAGATAGTAAGTCACAATTGCGTGATAATAAGTCACAATTGCGTGATAATAAGTCACAATTGCGAGATAGTAAGTCGCAATTGCGTGACAATAAGTCACAATTGCGTGATAATAAGTCGCAATTGCGAGATAGTAAGTCACAATTGCGTGATAATAAGTCGCAATTGCGAGATAGTAAGTCACAATTGCGTGATAATAAGTAACAATTGCGTGATAATAACTCGCAATTGCGTGATAATAAGTCGCAATTGCGTGATAATAAGTCACAATTGCGTGATACTAAGTCGCAATTGCGAGATAATAAGTCACAATTGCGTGATAATAAGTCGCAATTGTGAGATAATAAGTCACAATTGCGAGATAATAATATTTTTTTTTATAAAAAAAGTGGCCCCAGGAAGCTTTCGTAACTGTCTGCGACAGCGCACACCAAAAAAGTGCCTTGTTTGTTCTGTCGCCAAGCGAGAGTTAGCGCGCCGGTCTGACTTCCAGCATTTATGACCACCTAAGCTGCGCAGAGGTGTGGAATGCGCTCGTCACAAGAGAGAACACTACGCTAGATGGTACTACGGGTATTGAATTAGCTAATAATTGTTCTTTAGGGTCGCACCAGTTGGAAATTGCATCCAGGCCTGTAATTCAAATTCCAACACTACATATTCCCTAACCTACACATGAGCTGTTAGCAATAGTGCGGGTGTAGTTTAAACCAAGCTCACGCGAATTATCATATTAGCAAAATAAGTTATCAAAAATAATATCACTAGAAGAAACATGCTTATCTATACAGATAGCAGGCAAGCACTACTCACCCTGGACAGATCTCGAATTTACTCGGGGTCAGTATTAGAATGTCACGAAGCTTTGGACGAAGTATCCAATCTGGTTACCTTAAAATGGACCAAAGGTCACGCTACATCGAAAGGTAACCACCCGTCTTGCTGATTCAATAGTCAAGAAGGCAGCAAAACAAATACTTTTTAGCCTGTCCCTTATAGTGGACTGACAACATCTGTAGTAACAAACCTAAATGGGATGAAACAAGAAGCTGCAAAGTTGTCAGGGAGCGTTTAAGTTATTCTGGCAACACAACATCAAACAAATACTACGACTTGATAGAATCTACTTTTGATCACCGACATTTTGCATCTCTATTGCATGGAGATGTCAGAATATGCACTCTGCAGGGGATGCGAATAAGAAGATATGACTATTGAGCATATCGTCTACGATTGCCCCCACGCTCTCATTTATTAGATATAACGGAAGCATTTCTTGACGACGTTGTCAATTACATCAAATCTGTAGGCTGGCTTACGAGCTATAAGGTGCCTATCAACTTAGGAGGATGCACAATGGGCCTAAGTGCCGTGGGTTAACCCACGCTCCACAGATTCACACACACACACACAGATTGTATTAAAATGGCAAGGAATGTCTGATTGCAAAACTGTTAATACGCCAATGGAAAGAAATTTAAATTTGTCAAAAAGTGAAAATTGTAATTTTTTGCCATATCCATACTTAATAGGTGGCCTTATGTACCTGGCAGTCATGACACGGCCAGATATATCGTATAGTGTTGGTTTTCTTAGTCAATGTATTGTCATGAAATTCCTAATCCGACCCTGTGTACGCACGTGGCCTTCACATGGCAACCGACTCGTGATCGAAGCAACGCTGACGTGTGGAAACAGCCGGACCGCGTCTCGAATATACAAAAATACGACGGAATGCCTGCCGCTGATGCACTAGAAGCAGCTGGAACGGCGGGGAGTGCCGTTTAGTCATCGAAGTGTAATCTTCGCGAGCCTCTAGCATTTTCCAGTAGCGGAGTTGGACTAATATAAATAGCCGACGTATCAGCGCCGAGTTAGTTTAATATAGAATATTGTATTGACAAGTTAAAGTGTAAGAAATAAATTAGAATTGTTAGTTAGTGTCTAAATATTATATAAATTAAATAGTACGTCTGAAATAAATTGTAAATAGTGTGTTTTTAAATAAATAAACTAAAAATAAATTAGACTTTCGTCACAGTATTAACAGGCAGAGTGTAAGATTTTGACTACATAGCCCTGTGAGGTTCTAGGCAGTTTTTTATCAAAGGTGATTCAATTCTGGCTAGAGAATGGCCTTTAGAGCTACTTGACTATTAGTAGATGGTAATAGTTTTGCCCCATACGTGCCTATTTATTATTTCTCTTGCATAGTGTTGTATGCAAAGGCGGCTCCAGGGGGGGAAACTATGGGGATCTTTCCTCTACGAGATGAAAATTCTTACGATTTATGTGCCTTTTATTCAAAAGAATTCGTTTGGGTTGTGTTGTTGTAAGCTTTTTTAGAGTCGCGCCGGTTATTTATTGGCTTGCTTAATTTTTTTGTGCTTTGATTTCGATTTAGTATTAACTTATACCTGTTAATTATTTTCCAATGCACTAACCCTAATAACACCGATCTGCCAGAAACATCCCATTTAGGTTCCATGTATGTTTCTGACATAAATGGTACGTGCCTACGATGTCTCTAAAGAAATGTTTTTGGAATGATTTCTCATGAACGTTTTAGAAACATCGTTATTATGTTTTAGGTATTCTATTTTCGTTTTAATTATTTTCAAATAGGTATCAATAAATTATAAAATTACTGCAATCACTAGAAATCTACAATCATATCAAACTCCAATATTAAATTTGAACATTTTGAACAATATATTTATTTCCAAAGACAACTGCTACAGGTTCAATTTTTATTATTTCCTTTAAAATGAGTGCAAAGCAAATACCACAAATAAGAATATACCCTTCCTTCTGGCTCAGCAAGAGAGTTCGGTTAATCCTACGCGAGCTAAAAAAAGTACACTATTGAAGGAAGTCCTCGTGTTAAAACCTATTTTTTTGCATTGAAAGTGTAGCACTGAGCTACAGTACTTATGAAAATATCGTATTTGATTTGATTATCCTACTAAAAAACGTTTAGGTCATTTCTCGAACGTTCCAGCAATAGAATAAAAAACTTACCTAAGATGATTGAGCAACATCGCAGGATGTTCCACAAACGTATCTGTGAAACGTCTCTAATACGTTACAAATGATGACATGGTCATTGCCAGAAACATCCCAGGTACGTTTGAGGGAGAATAAGAAACATGACAGAGACGTTTCTAATGTGTCAAGGGTATGTTTCTGAAACGTTCGAGTAACAATACTGTGCTATTAGGGAAATGTTGCACAAAATGTTCTTAAACCGTCCCTGAACCTTGTTTACAAAATGTACAAAACGAAATTGTGCATAGTGTCTACACATTGACAGTTATTATTTTACTCCTCTCCACTTCATTGGATTTCTGTTTTAATTCCATCCTTTTGGATACATTCTGTTTAGGCAATTTTACACAATTTATGAATTGTGAGGTGGAGCCCAATCATGTTGCCAAACCCTTTCATTTTAGTTCAGTAACTGAAGACCTGAAAATATGCAAAGCTGTCATTAAGTCGGTCCAGATTTCGTTTGTGGGTCAATTCATAGGTCTTGACAGTTGCTTTCAAGGGCGAAAACTTTTACCAACACTGCTGGGTCGGAAAGGGCTCAAAATGGCCCCTAAAGTCCTAAAAAATGGTTTCCCGCTAATATCTGCCAAAATATACAAATTAGACAATTTTTGTTTAGATAAAAAATGAAGATCGTATCATTATCTAAAAAAATGGTCCCCACCATTTTTTTCGCAAGACGAATATTTTTTGCAAAAACGGCCTTCGAAAAAGCCCGAATTTTTGCACTGAATAGAAATGTTAGTTTCTCATTGAATTTCGGCTCGAGGGAGTTAGGAATACATTGATTTTCATGTTTTGGACTTTGAAGACCAATTGTAGATGATGCCAGCGGCATACCTCTGCTCACTAAATTATGGGGCCTATGAATGGAAATCCGGGCACCAATCGATCTTTCGACAATTATTTGCAGATTCTACGGGATTTTTTCTGTAAAGTAGCGCTTGGGATATCTCATCTATATTGCCGAATGTTCTGTGTAATTTGCGTTGCAAAATTTAATAGAAAAGTGCAAAAAACATTTTTTTTCATGTGGCAATCTCAAATCCCGGCGCTTTGCCTAATAGTGGGTCACTAGTTTTAGAGTGTGATGAATATTGACCCGAGAAGACCCTTTATATTTTCTGCGTCTTTTGCAAAATTTTCGCCAACTTCTATCGGAACAATATAGGTCCAGGATTTCAGAAAAATAAGAAATTTTCTGAAAAATTTCTTTTATTATGAAAAACATGTTGAAAGTACGAAATACATAGCAATGCTTATAATATATCATACGTTAAAACATTCAATGTCATCAGAATCATACTTTTCATCGTCTTGCTCTTGCTCTATTCCTTCCCCTCCTCCACGCGTCCCTTCCCCCTGTTTTCCAACCCCTGTGTTGCTGCCTCGACAGCTATTTCATCCTCCTCCCCTTCAACCCCTTCTGGGTCTCGATCCAACTATAATTCTTCCGGAAAAATACCTTCATTTTTGTTATAATTAAAACTCTGTGTCGACTGACACGAACCACAGACAGGCGAGCATTTCAGTCCGGCTTTCAAACATGAACAATTCTTCTCGCAGCCTGTCTTGCACTGACAAAAAAATCATCTTCAAGAGTTCAATTTATAGACTTTATTTTAAATCAACCAAACCTTTTCTGTTCCCCACAAACGAAAAACAAATTCTTGAAAATTCAAGAATGACGTCGAATTTTTCACTTTAAAAACTTCTTTTTTTTAACAACTTAATTGATAATGATAAAATACTATCAATATTTTTCTAAAATACTATCAATACTACCGACAATAACGACTCCAAAAACAACAGAGATTGTATACCAACAAAATCAGACGACTAAGGTGAGCGCGTGGCGTGTGGGTACACGTGGTTAGGTTATGATGGAATATCATGGATCTCAGGCGGAGAGCGTAAAAATGGGGGAGATAATTCTAACAAACAGTTAAGAACCACGCTCACATACGGGGATCAATTGATAGAAATGGAAAGGTGAGAATATCAACTTCACTTCGGTCTGGGTATTAATGTTCAAAAAATGAGCTGCAGTGAACAAGAAGTATTTAAAAAAAAGTCCGGTTTTCCCCGGTGTGATCAACTTTCCCGATTTCTGGAAAATGGAGCAACTTTATTTAAAAAAAAATACATTCGAAAAGTAGACACTCTAAGCTTTAAAATGGTATGCATTGAATAACAATATAATGAAATATGAGTTTTTAATGACTGCTTGTTTCAAAGATTTCTAGAACTCCGAAAACGTATGAAAAATGCAAATAAACAAATCAATTTTGTTTTAAAACGCCAGGAAGATACTGGAAAAAAATTTCTGAGATCACTTGAGACATCTCAAGATCCCATTTAAAACAAAAATGGGATAAAAAACTATTAAAAGAAAAAAAATATGAATGAATTACTATAAAGTGGTCCAAAATAGTGGGAAAACGCAACTTTGACCTCTTTTTCAATGTTCTTGACAGAAAATAACCTATGGGTTTTCCCATTGTAATGAACTTTGAATCATCGAAAAATATCAATTTTTGACCGAGTTCTGAAACAATTTGTCCACCCGTTTACAAGCTAATCCGCATTGCTATAGATATACGCTGGGATAAACATGTAAATGAAATTTGTAAGACCTTAAGGTATTTATTATATAAATTTCGCTACTTAAAATCTATACTTGATATATATCATCTAAAAATCGTATATTATTCACAAGTGGAATCACGTTTACGATACGGGATTCTCGGATGGGGTGGAGTCTCTGTCACCTACTTACAACCATTAAACATTATTCAAAAAAAAATATTAAAAATAATACATAACAAAAAAGTATCACACCCATCAGACGAATTATTTATAGAATCTGCAGTCCTAGATATAAGACAACTATTTACACTTGCTATGATGGTAAATTTACATAAAAATAAGCAGTTACTAATACCTATTCAACATTCATACCAGACAAGAAATCGATCACAACTATTTATTGCAACAAATATTGCAAAAAAACCGTAGGCCAACGAAACTTCCAATATCTACAATTAAAAATTTATAATACACTTCCTGATATATACAAAATATACTTAAATACCATCAATTCTCATGCAATGATAAAATCCTTGCTTAAAACATATTTAATATTAAATAATAGGCACATGCTTAAACAACTGTTTGATTGATTCAAGGAAAACAATATATAATTCACACCCTTATCACGCATCAGTATTTTTGCTAACTATATTTTTTTTACCAATTTAAATTTTTATTATTTAGTTATATAAGTTATAAATCTTATTATTATTATTATTATTATTTTATTATTTTAGTCATTATGTATACCTTAATTATAATTTCTTTTATCTACTGCGTTTTGGCAATTTCAATTTTTAATAAAAATTGGCATTTCCCATGCTCGACTAAACAGTTTTAATGGGGTCAATGATTTATTTACATTGAAGTTACAATACATATGTTTGTGTATTATTGTAAAACTTTTATATTATTATTATTATTATGTGTGAATAAATATTATAT
Organism: Psylliodes chrysocephalus; assembly: GCA_927349885.1. Taxonomy (NCBI): domain Eukaryota; kingdom Metazoa; phylum Arthropoda; class Insecta; order Coleoptera; family Chrysomelidae; genus Psylliodes; species Psylliodes chrysocephalus. Next base: position 85,740,744 of record OV651814.1, read on the forward strand.
ATAAAGCAGGGGCTGAACGAGGGGACTTTTGATTGCGGTTATCTCGAAACCTGTCGAATTCCCGACAAAAATGATAGGGGCCATTTTTGTAGATAATGATAAGATCTTTCTTTATTATTAAAATAAAAATTCTCTAATTTGCATATTGTGGAAGATATTGGCGGGAAACCAGTTTTAGGGTCCATTTTGGGCCCTTTCCGACGCAGCAAAGTTGGTAAAAGTTTCCGACCTTGCAAGCGATCGCCGAGACCTAAGAGTTGAGCCACAACGGAAATCTGGACTGACTTAATGACAGGTTGGTCCCTTCAGTTACTGGACTATTTAGAGAAATATTTTATATTAACCAGAGCTGTTCATTTTGGAACATAACCTTGGTGGGTTAGGATTCTTTTTACAAATAAGGACCAATTAAATGGCCTGCATCAGCAGGACACAACATCAGTGGATATTAATCAATATAAAAAATAAACACTTAATAACTTACTTTTGGTAAATTTTGGATCGAAATCGTTCGTGATATAATAAAAAAGGCCATCATTTTTGGAACAAAAATTTGGTGTGTTGATTACCATGGTTTCAAAAAAAAAAAAAAACAAATTGAAGCGTCGATATCTCACAAGTAAACAGTGTGAAATTTGTCTTTTTATGAATATTTCCACTACAGTGGATAAATACAATGAAAAATTTCCCACGTTCTTGATTGCATTTTTAATGTGAGCATAATAAATTGGTTAATTAAATAATTAAAATAATCGATTTTAAATTTATTTTTTCTACGTTCATGCAAAAAACAAAACTTTATTGAACTATATTTGTGAAAAAACTGGTTCTTTATTGCACTAGTTCAATAAAAATTTTATTGCACTCATCTGTCATTTTACTACAGCGTTTTATGATCATGACAAACATAAATATTTAAATTAACGCCAAGTATTTAGTCCATTTTCATTTTCTGTGCATATTTTATATTATTTTCAATCATTTAATAAATAAATTAATAAAAAAATGTATTTTATTAAAAATGTCATTACAAATTATGAACACAAACGTAAATAAATGCCTCAAACAAAGGTACACGATCACGGCTACTATGATTTGGATAATACAACTGCAGTTCTATAAAACATTTTTTGGTTTTTGCATGAACGTAAAAAAAATATTGTATGCAACTCGTGCAAAAAGTGTTTATTGCACTCGACGTGTTGTCCAACTCGGCCTGACGTCGCGTGCAATAAACACTTACTTTTTGCACCTGTTGCATAAATAACTATTATAGTATACAGATGACTTACGTTTAATTATATATACACAACTACTTAGTTTCTTGATTTAATTTAGCCAAGTGCAATATTTATTTTCTATATCGTCTTTAAAAAAATTGTAAGTTTAGCTTCCATTTTTTGCAAATGCATGCGACACCATCATTCGAGTAAAATTCTCACCGCTACATCAGTCTTACACTGTTTATCAGTACCGCTAGCATTTATAGATAGTACATATTTCTATAACTTCAAATTCATTAGAGACCACCCCTGTATGTAGTAATATACTGTTGATTTACTTTTAATAAGTATACAGTACCTCTATAAAGTAACGTATAAATAAACAATAGTTTTAAAAATTCCTGTAACAGATCGATCTTTGGTTTTAAATTACTGTTTTTTAAAATAATAATCTAATTTACAGGGTGAACTACCCTTGGGTGATGACATCATTCCCATTTTAATAATGGAACGCTCTATTTTAGCAAGTTTCAGATTTCCCTTGCTAAGTTGATTCCAAAAATGTATCACACGTTGCTTCAAATTGGTACAGGGTAGGCAAAAATACAAGAATTATTTATAAAATCAATATTAGGTAAATAAACAATACTATTAAAAATTTTCGAAACATGTAGATTTTTTATTTTAATTTACTGCTTTTTTTAATAATAATCTAATATACAGGGTGAACTATCTCAGTGTGATGATATCACCATTTTTTAAATTTGGACACCCCTTTTTTCCAATTTCCGGATTTCCCTTGCTGACATTATTACACAAACGTATCGCATGTTGCTTCAAATTGGTACTAGGTGGGCAAAAATATAAAAATTATATATTACTTGCAAAATAAGAAATAAATAATGAACGATATAAATTAAATGAAATTACGTAGTTATGCAATTTGGTATTGTTCTACTAGTTGATCTAAATACGATAATTAAATTGATGGAATATCGAAAAGAGAGCTGGGTTAAAATTATTTTGGAGGACAATGGACAGTATCAATAGATGGCAGCAAGCTCCATGGTGTCTAAGTATCTACCTGTAAGCTTCAAAATATGTAAGGTGATTTATTTATAAGGAAGATATTCTAATTTAAGAAAAAACAAAAACCCCGGTAAAATGTAACCATTTCTTTTTAGTATATAATCCTTTTACCACCTTTTTATGAGATGTGAATTTTAAATCCGATATTGACTCGTTTTTGAGATATACAGGGCGTTAAAGTGGAGAATTGGTAATTTTAGTTATTTTTACTTTCCTATCTATATACAGATAAGGAAAGTATCTGTATACAGATCAGGAAGGTAGGTATAGGAATCATGTATTTTTCGACCTCGTGTTTTCGACGATTTTTTACGTTTTGGGGTCCCCTGAATCCGTTTTAACTATTTTGTGTGTGTGTGTGTGTGTGTGTGTGTGTGTGTGTGTGTGTGTGTGTGTGTGTGTGTGTGTGTGTGTGTGTGTGTGTGTGTGTGTGCGTGTGCGTGTGCGCGTGTGCGTGTGCGCGTGTGCGTGTGCGAGTGCGTGTGGTGTGGTGTGTGTGTGTGTGTGTGTGTGTGTGTGTGTGTGTGTGTGTGTGTGTGTGTGTGTGTGTGTGTGTGTGTGTGTGTGTGTGTGCAACTTTGCAGATCTGCAAATATGGCGGCAACTTTGAAAATCTGCAAATATGACTGACTTACACATGCAAGTATCAAGTTTTCGTATTCCAAATTTGGGTTTAGTGTTGTTGGGGGTAATAAACCACAATAAATATTGCGAATTTGCAGATATTTTTTGGAATACTTGCATTTGTAAGTCCGCCATATTTGCAGATCTGCAAAGTTGCAGACGTTCTTTAATCTCACCCTAAATACCATTTTTATTAAGTATCCAATACCATATTTTTTGTTTTTCATCTGGCAACACTGGTGATAAGTATAATAGCTGCATGACGCAGCAGCGTAGGTATCGAAGTAGAATGAAAAGAAGAAATTGATATATAACCTAACCTAATTGGCTAAAATGTCAAATCAAAAATCCAAACAAATAACAAATAGTTCTTTTAAAAATTAACTGAATATAACAAAAAAAAATGGATGAAAGCAAAGGCACACCAGAGAGCGATTTTAGTATAGAATGTTTCCAAAATTATTCTGCCCCCGAAGTCTTTATTCAAGGCCTTGCAGGAATAGTTGATCAACAAGATGTTGAACTGATGATTAGGGCCCAAAAACAAATGTAAGAATAATAATTGTGATATTTTTTTGATTAGGCTATATTTACTCTTTTTTACTTGTTACCTGTTGTTTTTTGCATCCCACAAAATTCTAACATAGAATTTTAAGAAATAATATTCGAAACAGACTAAGTAACAAAGATTAAAACGTATGTATGTAACGTACCAAAAACTGTATGTATTTTTAAAATGTGTTAAATTTAAGGTTGCAAAGATTTGAGAAAACTAACGAAATGCTTACAAACTGCAATGCCTTAAGTGCTTCTAGGCTCAAAAGTGTGGGACCTGAATTCAAAAAACATTTTAATCTTTTATTAGAAACAAAAAAAGATTTAGACTATATATTTAAGAAAATTAGGGTGATCAAAACAAAGTTATCAGCACAATATCCAGAAGCTTTTGATGAAGCAGTGAGAAGTAGCTTTGCAGAAGAGTGTGAAGAGGAAGAAAACTCCGAAAATAGTAAACGAAAGAATGAAGAAAATCGAAGAAGTTTACACATAAAAAGTGATGATGTAGAAAATGTTGAATCTAGTAGGAGAGCTTCTAAATAAATAGTTTACTTAGTATATGTGTAATACTTTCTAATAGTGGTTTTATTTGCAAACAAACGTACACTGAATCTAGAGCTCTACACTGACTTTAAATGGTAATGTAGGTAAGTGTAGCTGTCAAATGTGTGATAATTTGCAGCAAACGATGTACATTCTGAAATATATTATGGGTGCAGAACACCTATACGAATTTACAATATTATTTAAATCAGTGGCAGCTATTCAAGTGATGATAATAATAATACTTTATTAATCCTTTTAAATCATATACATGATATAGGATAAGTCATTTACATGTAAAGATGTACAATAGTATACATTTACAAAACAGATATAAAATCTAACTAACACATTTAAATATACAATTTAACAATAAATACACAAAATTAAAATTAGGACTGATATGCTTTTGATATGATATAAGCTGTACCTTGTACTACAAAAACTACAGGAGAAATTCATGAATGCTATAGGGGTATTTTTGGGACAAATAGCTTTTTAAGTTGCATTTAAATGAGCTCAGGCTATTAATTTGTTTTAGAGAGGTAGGCATATATGATTGAATAACCTTATTCCACAGTAGTATGAACTTTTTTCAAACATGGTTGAAACATGAGGGGGTATGCATAGTAAATTGCCACTAGGAGTACTATAATTATGGTTGTCTAAGTTACGGGTAAATTTGGAGATGTTTTTGTTTTAACGTATAAAGGGTGTTTCAGATTTTAACGGACACAGTTTAATGAGAGGTAGAGTACACTTAGCTGAGTTCAAAGCACCCTTATACTTAGCCTTTAATCTTACTCGTTTTTGAGATATAGGGTGTTTTATGACTTATTATTTGCCAAAACTAAAATCGGCCATTTTGTTTGAACGGCTAGAGTTATTTTGATAAAATTTTGTACAAAAGTTACACTCTCTTAGGTTAACGAAAACCATGATCTAATTTTAAAAAATTCCAGAACTGGACTCTCTTTTTTATATTGCTCTTCTTAGCTAGAATATCACCCTGTATATCGGATTTTAATAAATGTTACTGCATATTTAAATAGTACATGGATCAACAAATGAAATAATGTAATAATATTTAATGGCACTATCTTGATGTTATTACAATAAATTTTTATAATCGCGACTACATTATTATAAATCAGTATTTACAAAATTAAAATCAAATATTTTACCCTGTACTTTTAAAACTCTACACAAATAGGTACCATCTACATTTATTTTTAACTACTGCATTTTCCAATAAGAAATTGATCATCTACACAGGACCGGGCTCACTTTATTTGATAAAGTAACAGAACAAACTAACAGAAACAAATAATTAATTTAATCTAAAGTAAATTTTCATAATGAACACCGTGAACGTCAATACACCTCTGCGAACGTTTTAACAGGTTTTTCACTGATTTGTCAATTATTTCCGGTTTATTTTTAATGATGTTGCATACATTATTAATTTTTTCCAATAACTGTGTTCGCGTATTCATTTCTTCGTTGTACACCTCTGATTTAAGGTAGCCCCATAAAATATACTCCAGAGTTGTTGGATCTGGAGATCTTGGTGACCAATTGGCGGGACCGCCTCGACTTATCCAGCGACTTGAACACACATTAAATGTTTGGTGTGGAATTTTTAAAAAATCATTTAATACCCAAGCACAGTTAAATCATCGTTTCCCAAATTGGCCACCAAGATCTCCAGATCTAACACCTCTGGATTATTTTTAATGGGGCTACCTTAAATCAGAGGTGTACAATAAAGAAATGAATACCCGAGCACAGTTATTGGAAAAAATTAACAATGTATGTAATAACATTAAAAATAAACCGAAAATAATTGACAGATCAGTGAAAAACCTGTTAAAACATTAGCATTCACGGTATTCATTTAAAAAATCTACTTTAGTTTTAATTATTTATTTCTGTTAGTTTTTTTCTATTACTTTATTAAATAAAAGTGAGCCCGGTCCTGTGTAGATGTTCAATTTCCTAATGGAAAATGCTGTAGTTAAAACAAATAAAGATGGTACTTAATTTGTGTAGAGTTTTAAAAGTAGAGCGTAAAATATTTTATTTTAATTTTGTAAATACTGATTTATAATAATGTAGTCGCCATTATAAAAATTGATTGTAAGAACATCAAGATGGTGCCATTAAATATTATTACATTATTTCATTTGTTGATCCATGTACTATTTAAATGTGCAGTAACATTTATTAAAATCCAATATAAAGGGTGATATTCTAGTTAAGAAGAGCAATATAAAAAAAAGAGAGTCCGGTCCTGGAATTTTTTAAAATTAGATTATGGTTTTCATTAACCTAAGAGCGTGTAACTTTTGTACAAAATTTTATCAAAATAACTCTAGCCGTTCAAACAAAATGGCCGATTTTAGTTTTGGCAAAAAGTCATAAAACAGCCTATATCTCAAAAACGAGTAAGATTAAAGGCTATATAAGTATAGGGGTGTTCTGAATTCAGCTAAGTGTACTCTACCTCCCATTGAGCTGTGTCCGTTTAAATCTGAAACACCCTGTATAGCACATTTGAGAATATACAGGGTGTTAGTAAATAAGTGCGACAAACTTCAGGGGGTGATTCAGCATGAAAAAATAATGACAGTTTGCTATATAAACGTATGTCTGAAAATGCTTCGTTTTCCGAATACGGGGTGTTAAAGTTTTTCTTAAAAACTGACGATTTGTTTATTGCTCTGAAACCGGTCAAGATATGCAAATGAAATTTGGTGGATTTTAAGAGGTAGTTATTCCGCATTTTTTGACATGCAATTAAGAATTTTATGTTCATCATTGGCGTGCATACGGGTAATGATCTCAATTCATTTAAAGAAAAAAATGGTACGCCACTGAGATATTTCAAATTAAAAATCATTTTTGAATTCCTCATTAAATTTGTCATTTCTTTAATACATTATTATCTAATAGCGACGCTAGTACTAGTAGGCTATTGTCAACATTCTGTTAAATACGAATAGTTTAACGAAATGTCAAATTAGCGTTTCTTCATTATTAAGCTTTTAGTTTGGTATAACATTGATGTTAATTTCATTTGCAAATCTCGACGGGATTCAGAGCAATAAGTTAATCATCAGTTTTTAAGAAAAACGAAGCATTTTCAGACATACGTTTATATCGAGGGGCTTTCCACTGTTCAAAATTTGTACACCTATTGCCGTATTTCTTAAACAATGCCGGCATTTCTGAAACATTTCCTGCATTGCCGAAACATTACGGCATTTCTCAACTATTGACGGCATTTCTCAACTATTGACGGCATTTCCGAGCCATTGTCGGCATTTCCGAACCATTGCCGGCATTTCCGAACCACTGTCAGCATTTCCTACACATTGTCGACTATACATATTGTATTATCGAACTATTTTTTTTTACTCCAGGAAGCTAAAATTATGAAAATGTATGTTCATTAGGACATTTTTACTTTCCTAACTGTACACAGATAAGGAATGTATAGGAATCATTTTTTCGACCTTGAGTTTTCGATGGATTTTTACGTTTTGAGGTCCCCTGAATTCGTTGTGACTATTTTCGCAATGTTATCTGTGTGTATGCGTTGTATATTCGATAACTCATGAACGGATTAAGAGAAAACCACGAAGTTTTAAATTTAAGCTTTAATCTCCCTTGTGGTAAGCTGATTAAATTTTATTTATTTATTTATTTATCAACGAGCAATTGCCCAATTAAAATACAGTTCAATAAAAGGGAAAATTTAAAACATAACCTACACTTAGAGAATGTTAAAACAAAGAAATACACATTAGCATAAAATTAACATAAACAAGAAAAAATTAAATATTATATAAAAAAACAAACAAACAGAATAACAATTGTAAATAAGTTAAATTAAATTATCTAGACATCAAACTATCACATGCATGATTTAAGCTGGGATTTAAAGACTTTTTTATTATCAAAGCAGTCCAATCTATCAGAATATTGATTAGTAAATCTACCCGATCTTGATAGAAAAGAATTATGTCCATAGTTAATTCTAATATTAAAGGGTTGAATACGCCTTGTTTGTCTCGAAGGAACATGAATATAGATTTTTTCCAATAACTCTGGACTAAAGCTATGTGAGTGTAGTATTGTTGTAGAATGTGGTAAGATCCTTGTGCATGCGTCTGATCTGAAGAGTGGTAATATTAAGGGAACTCTCAATATTTGAGTAATTAATATCCTCGACTCCACGGTGGTCCTTAAATCTTAAAAATTTATGCTGAACTCTTTCAATGGCTTGAATGTGAACATTGTAGTGAGGGAACCAGACACATGAACAGTAATCTAAATGAGGCCTCACAAGTAAACAAAACAATATTTTAATGGATGATACCTCTAAAAAATCCTTAGCGCAACGTTTAATAAAGCCTAATATTTTAGGAATAGTCGGAACATCTGAGGGGAAGCACTTTATACACGGTTATTTTTCTACTTTATAGAATATATTTGTTATTTAAGCTTGGCGAAGAAAATTACTTGTGATATATTTCTCTACATTTTTCGCCCCCGACATAATTTTCCTAAAATGGTCCGTATTCGAGAAATTTGACAAATGGTGCAAACTTCTAATTTTTAAGAAAATTGTTTAAATAAAAGTTTCTTCTATAATTTTTGTCCTACACATATTTTTCCTAAAATGGATCTTATTCATGATATTTGAGAAAAAGTGCAAATTTCAAAGATAACTTATAAATTGATTAAAGAGAAAAATACCAATATTTAAACTTGAGCTCGAGCTTAAGCTTTAATTCATCCTGTGGTGAGCTAATTAAATTTTGGGCATAGTTGAAGCATCTGGGGGTTCTTTATAGTGTCATTTTTAAAATTAAAGAATATCATTCTTTATAATTTTTGACGTATACATAATTTTCCTAAAATGATGTCATTCTCTATAATTTTTATTCTATACATGATTTCCCTAAAATGGACCGTATTCGAGATATTTGAGGAATAGTGCAAATTTCAAATTTCAGTTCAGAAATGGAGAAAAAATAAATCTAATGATTTGCAAAAATAGTGTAAAAACTAAGATTCAATGAAAACAATAGATTTTTAATTACAAAACACTAGAACAGGATAAAAGTGACCCAAACACTAAATCTACTATAGAAACAGTAAATCAGTCAACACTGATTGCAATGGCAATTAATAGATGGGTGAGCTGATGAGCACAGGCTTTAACCGGAACAAGTATTAAATATAATTTTAAAAAACCGACTTCAAAATCGTGCAGATGCCGTCACCACATCTTACCCAAATTTATATGGGAACACCCCTGAGGTATCCCCTTACTAACAAAAAAAGAATCCGAAATTGGTCAAGGTGGTAAAGAATTACTGTTAAAGATACATGAAAAATGAAGAGTCTGAGGATTTTCTAATGGACCCAATTATATTATGATTTTGACTAAATTAATATGGGACCGCCCCTGAAATACCCCCTTTCAAACAGAAAAAAAAAAAAGAATAATTGAAATCGGACATCGTGTGAAAACATTATCGCTGAACATACATAAAAAAAATATATTACGATGAATTGAGAACCTCCTCCTTTTTTGAAGTCGGCTAAAAAACAACTCGCGACCATAGAAATAGTAGTCATTACTATACAGGATGTCAATTTAAAAACTTCCCATGGACAATCTCTTAAATAAAAAATATCAAAAATTGCTTAGAACTGGTAGGTTTTTTTTCAATTGGGACACTTTTCTAGCATATTCTCAAATGCCATATAATGACATTTACCTCCCCTCGGTCACAGTAAAAAAAATATAATCTAAATAGGGAGTGTAAAAAATAAGACACATTATTAAAAAAGGTAATTAATTCGGTAATTATATGGGAAATTCTAAAATATGACTGTTCATTGCGGTACTTTTGATTTTAGAGCCCTCTAGCGAGATAAACTATTGTAAAATGTTAAACTTCATTTGAATTTGATTAGTAATTTAATGCACAATATAACTAAACATAATGTAATGAAACATACTTTAAATAAGCATAAGAATGTCTCCTATTAATCGCAATTAACCAAAATAGCAAATTTATGCTACGCATTAAATTACTAATGAAATTAGCTTTCAAATAAAAAATCACACTTTACAATACGTAAATTAAAATAAAAGTACCTAATTATATGGACATATGAATATTTCATCTGTAGTTAGGTTAGGTATATTTGATTATATTCTATAATGTTGTATAATACAAACAGAACTGAAAAACATGATATAAACTAGTTAAAAATAGAATAAAAAGAAATACTTGCCATCGTTTTATCATTAATTTTACAGCTTTCCACTCTACACAGTCTACACACCGCTCTAAATAGTCTACACACCGCTCTAAACACGTGTTAGTAAATGTTTATTTTAAAACGGGGATGAATTGGTCGAGCTATTGCCTTGCATTTCCGAGACAATGCCGTCCATTTCCGAGACAATGCCGTCCATTTCCGAGACAATGCCGTCCATTTCCGAAACAATGCCGTGCATTTCCCAAACAATGCCAGTATTGCCGAAACATTTCCGGTATTGCCGAAACAATTCCAACATTGCCTAAAGTATTTCCTAACATTTCCGAAAAATTTGTACACCTATTGCCGAAGTGGAAAGCCCCTCGGTTTATATAGCAAATTGTCATTATTTTTTCATGCAGAACCACCCCCTGAAATTTGTCGCACTTATTTACTATCACTCTGTATATTGCTGGAAAAGTCAGTATATTACATCTTTTAAAAAGATGGCTACAGGTACTTCTAGCATCTAGGTTAAAAATTAATCTTAAATAATATAATAAAAGCCCTTTATATTACAATCAAATGGCCATCGACCTAGGTCCTTCAGCCAGTACAATTTGTTGGTATCTATGAAGATTTACAAGCTATATATGTAATATGAATATTAAGATACTTAAAAAAAAACAACAATATGTGTCACTAATTTTTATTGTTCATCGGCAAATTCGTTTTTCTGTTATTGATCTCACTGGGTATTTAAACTTTGCTTGACCAATTTGTCGTTGCATCGAAAAAATATTTATTAGCATGTGATTGTTTCGTTTCTTCGAGAAATTTTTTGACAGTTTTCTAATTCTTTCCAGGATAGGCTGAATTTTAGTTTTTTCGTAAAAATATTCGCTGGATGGTGAGTTGGGTTTTCAGGATGTCGCATCTTGGTAATGATTCTCAGTGTAGAAGTTTCGGTCACCTGAATTTTTTTAATGCAGGTTTTCGGCAGTTTAAATATATAGTGTTATCGTATTCCAGGAGAGGTCTGCAAATTTTTTTGTAAATTTTAGTGGCTGTGTAGATGTTGATACGTTCTTTTTTGTATGTTAAAGAGCGGAAATGTTTGGCTCTGGTTTTGATTTTGTTTTTTATATGCTGGTGTGTTTATTGAAGTTCAGCTTATTATCAATAATAAGGCCTCGGTATTTCACTGATGATACGGGATATATTGGTTGGTTAGATATAATGAGTGTAGGTGATGTCGGTCTTAGATCATGATAGGGTATCATTAATTGACATTTTTGTGGGTAAACTTGTATTCTCTATTTATTGAGCCACTGCGCAACTTCATTATATTGTTTTTGTAGTGCTGTGATGGTTTGATTCAGCGTATTTCCATGCGATATCAAGGCCGTGTCATCTGTGTATTGGAGTGTGTAATTTACTGAATTAAGGTATAATTGACCTCAAGGAAAATCAAAGCAATATATGTTGTAAAGGAGTCGAAATAGTGGCGACCCTTGCGGTACACCTTGATTTGCTATGAAACTTGGAGATGTGTGGTTATTTAACTCTTAGAGTTCTGTTTTGAAGGAAGTTTTTAATAAGAATTATAAAACAATCCGGCACATTAAGAATTTTTAGTTTAAATAGGAGGCCGTTGTGCCAGACACAGTCCAAGGCTTTTATAATGTTCAACAGGAGAATGGCAGATTTTTTATTGTTCAATTTTTTTGCACATTGGAAACCAGCAGAGTGGTTGGTACCAGAGCGGAGATTTGGAATTGCGGAATTCGTTCGTTTACTAATGCTGATAGTTTGACCTTAATATGTTTTTCGAATAGTTTTCCCAAAACTGGAAGAAGGGTGATTGGTCTTTAATTATCAATTATTTTGTGCTCTGTGGCTGCTTTTGGGATGACTATGATGGTGCCTTTTTTCCATTGATCTGGAAAGTACGAGTTTTTGTAACGGAATACAAACATTTTTATAATATAGATATGTATATTCTAGTTTTTTCACAATTTGCAATGGGATCATGTCCGATCCTGGAACGGAGTTTTTCTTATTGGATAGTATTTGAAAGTATTTTTCCTCCTCGAATTTTGTGTTATCTTCCTCATTGATTGAGTTTTTTCTAAAATATTGTTTGCACCATGAGTTTACATTATTTCAGTTTTCTTGTTCAAAAGATGAGTCTTTCGTTCCGTTATGTTTTAATGAAGTTCTCCTTGAATGCATCGGCCTTTTCTTCATCTGTGGCATAGTCTATACCAGTCATACTCAACCTTTTTTCTTTCGTGCCACATACGTAATGATACACGGACCGCAATTATTTTTGGATAATAACCCTTTATTTAGGGTATCCAATTAAAATTAGATAGTGGGAATCTCTAATAAATAAAACACAAAAATATCTTATCGGGTTACTACAAAAACAAGATAATTCACATTTTTTAGTTTCGAGAAAACGGTGTTCAAAAGTTTAAAATTGAATAAAAAATCAGTAAAAGTTTAAAACTGTTTAATAAACAATAGCTTCATTTAAAAAAAGGTACATAATTAAAACATAATTACGAGTAGTCTTCATAAAGTGTAAATAGGTAGATTGGGATAATAATGGTTAAATTCATCAGGTGTAGCACCTAATTTACAAAGTTATAGTAGGTAAATCCTTTTTCTTGGCATTACTAATGTCTTACACTTCTTTGTATGTATTTTTAGAGCTTTTTTCACACTTTCAGGCATCTTCTACCGGTATGGCTTGAGTTTTTTAAGCAATGGGAAATCTGGTATTTCAGTGTTCGGTGATTTAAGAAGTGCTTCTGGTCGATTTAACGTGAAAACAATTTGAAGATGAGCATCAACATCTCCGCTCGTTACAACTTGACCAATAACTCGTTGACTTGGCCAATCAATCATTCACCACGGTGATTCGGGCATCACATATTATCATCTCTTGGTTTTTGAAGGTTAGCTGTATAGTGGAAAGAAAGGGTGACATAATGACCAATCGAGAGAGGTCAGAGACGGCTCTAGGCAAAAAAAATGGATTGGGCAAAATGTTAAGGTATTTCAACAAACACATTCAACATGTCACCTATATTGTTTGTCCATATGGTGTATGTATTAATATGGAGTTAGTTTCTGTTGACTATCTGTTCATCATGATACAGACTTCGTTCACACTTGTCTTGTTTATTCCGTATATTATTTAAACTATTTTGGAGTAAACATATGACCCAAACGTTTATTCAAAAAATTAGCGTGATATTTAGTGCAGCGACCGATGAATGTTTTTGTGAATTTTGCCCAAAATTTTAAAAACAAACCTATAGTTTTAAAAAGTACCTTCTTAATAATAGTGTTTAGGGCCACCAGAAAGAGCTAGGAGGGCCGCATGCGGCCTGCGGGCAGCAGGTTGAGTATGGCTGGTCTATACCATTGACTCTGATATTTGAAATTTTATTCCTTGTTTTATATTTTGACAGTTTATTTATTTTATGATAGAAGTTTCTTCCCTGTTCTCTATTGATTTCTTTGCAGGTCTGTAGTCATGTGTGTTAATGAAATTTTTTTACTAATTTTTGAATGTCTTTGTTAAAGTTGTTGATGTTTGTCTTGACTTCCCGACTAGGGTTTTGCCCGTATTCTCTGAGAATTTTACATTTTGTTTTGATGAGTTTCACGATGTATCTATGAAGTTCATAAGTAAAATATTTGTTTGCAGTTTTTGGTGTGTTGTTTGTGATAATCTCGGAGACCTTTGTGTGAAAGTTATTGACTTCATTGGTAGTAATATTAGTATTGTTTGAAATTAGTTGGTTTACTTCTTTATTTATTTTTTCAATGTTTGATTTATTGAAATGATATATAAGAGGTAAATCTGCAAAAGGAGAGGGCATTCCTTTCTCGATAGTAAACATTATAGAATGGTGGTCTGCCCCAATGTCGGGGATTACTTCTATATTCTTGATTGCGTTGCTAAGATTGTTAGTATACATTAACAAATCTAGGGTGGAGTCCCCATTGTTGGGCATCAAAAAGTAGTGGGAGTATCCGCTTTACAGTCTATTAACTTCCTTTCTATCGTATAGTTCACTAAATATTTCCATGAATATATTTCAAAGATAATTGTAATTAATACCACAAGATGGTTTTCATGAATCTCTGTTATCTAGGTGCAACATGGTATGATGATGACGTTGACAGATGTTGCATTTGAATTTGGATTCATGAGCCATACAGTTGTAGCCACATACTTTGATTAATATACGGCGCAAGAGAGAGGTCCGACACGCCCAACATAGGGCGCGGCCATTTTGATTCCTATGCCACAGTTTATAGCTAAAGAATCAGATCGCTCACTCTGCGTCGGCACTTTTGATCTCAATGTTCCACTTTATACACTGCGCAACTCGGATAATACAATATATGACAACCACCTATAATAAAACAGCAGTCTTCTGCGTATCCTGAATTTATATCCCTGGAGTGAATGTTATTTTGGAACTTTCAACTGGTCCGAGTAAGCTAACTGATTCTTTAGCAATAAACTGTGACTCCAAAAATAATATTCACTGACACTGACAGCAGCAAGCAAAATATCAGGTGCGTTTTAATCATCCGCTTCTGCTTCCGGAATTGTCGGTTTAGTCGTTTTAACCTGTCAGATTAAAACAAGAAAACCGACAATTCCGAAGCAGAAGCGGATGATTAAAACGCACCTATTAAAAATATTGCGCCAAGATGTAGGCAACACGTAATAAGGGATCAAAATGGCAGAGTTTTTATCTCCTTTTAAAAGGCACTCAGAAAGCTGCTCAGTGCGACCATTCACCGTATAGTAAAAGAAAATCAAAGTATGTGGTTGTAGCATAATTGTTTACCTTTTATGGCATTGTTTCTGTCTTTGACATCTAGTGACTTGAAAGCTTCACATTGATATATTGTGTGGTCTTTGTTGCAATACCCACAAGTGTTATAACCATTATTTTTATAGCTTGTTTTTATCTCGGATTTTGGATACATAATCCTGGCTTTTGGCATCTCTTTCCAAGAATTCCATTACTGTGGCAAGGCCTGGAACTTCATGCGGCTTGGTTAAGTTTTGTTCAAAGAGTTTGTTTGTTGTAGGATCCCATTTCCTCATTATTATTCTGGTTACAATGGGTCCCCAAGACATTGTTTCAATACCTATATTTTTGATGGCATTAAGGCAGTCCATGAAAACGTCATGAAGTTGTTTAAGTTTTTCAACTGACTCATCGTGGCAAATCTAGTAATTTGTCTACTAATGTTGATACAAGCAATCTCTTATTTTCGTACCTTTTTTTTCAATAGTTCCCATGCTGATAGGTAATTGTCTTCAGTTATTTCTAGATGTTCTATAATTTTGCTTGCTTCTCCTCGGATATTTGTTTTTAGATATTGCATTTTCTCAATGGTTGTTAAGAAGCTGCTTTGGTGAATAACTTTTTGGAAAATGTCATGAAAGGAGAACCCTTTATCGTAACTTCCATCAAACAATGGTAATTTAATTTTTGGGAGTTGTATATTTGGTTTATTATTTTCTCGGATATTTTGACGGTTTTTATTTGCTATTTCTTTTTCCAATAATTTCATGGTGTTACTAACCTTTAGTTCAGTTTTCAGAAATAAATCATTTTTGAAATATTCGTCTTGGTTGATTGGTTCATAGATCATGATATTTTCATGTAATTCCTGAATACTTTCCCATAATCTATCAATGTTTGTTATAAGCCAACTCCTGGATGTCAGTTTAGCTTCTGATATTTCTTGATCAGCTTGTTGGATGAGTCGATCTACTTGTTCCATTTTTATTAATTGCTTTTTTATTCTTATTTCTTGTTCTTTGCTTTCCTGATTACATTCTAGAGGCGTTAATTGGCTTTGACTCTCGTCTGTGGCTTTTGGACACATTCTTAAGTACTGCTTGGCTTCATCATATTTTAATTTTAGTTGGTCGTAGTATAGACATTTAAAATAATTATGGTTTGGGATGTCTAAATATTCTAGTAATTCATGATTTTATTGTACTGCTTGCCATAGTTCCTCTAGCTCACTAAGCCGATTTTCATTGTATTCTTCCATTTTTCTTGACCTGGAATCCTTTTTTGAATTTGTTAATAGCTGTATTATTTGTTTGCCTAATTTTTCTTGTTTCTGGGATAATTTGTTAGCTTCTTCCATTTTATTTAATTTTTTCTACTGTAGACTTTTCTTGACAACATTTTTAGGTGCAACAATTTTCTTTTGTTTAAGGCGGGAGTCTAAAAGACACCAAATCACAACTGAGAACCGTTACATATCTTGGAAACCAACCTCGTTCAATTACTGTTTAATAAAGTATTTTACTCAAAACTATTTTCTCTAAATACTAGGTCTGTTCTGGTTTTGAGAAATAACGATCCACAACTGTCGGGCTCATGCGCAGTAGATAAAAAGTGTTCTGGTTTTTCTGGGACTACTTCGGATCTCTCAGTCCAGTGTTCTGGTTTCGTATCCGAAATAATCCGTGATTGTTGTAAACAGTCAAAAAGTGTTCATGCTTGGGAGTGTGGATCGACTCGGACTGTTTTGACCGCGCATGCGTTTTTGAAGTGTTATGAATATTGTATTGGCTTTTTAGACCATACGAAACGTATACAATCCCAAATTGTTTATTTATATGTGGACGAATGTCTCTTGTTCTTGTTTTATTTGTAAATTAAAGCAATTTTAGAATTATTAATTTTTTAATATTCTGTTTTTATTTATTCCATTGAAATGTGATGATAATGATAAACATATACATGCAAATGTTATTTGAAGCTGAGCTTTCAAAAGGAACTTCATTATTATAATAAACAATAAACAAAACACCTTTATGACGTGTTCTGGTTTTCCAAGAATTTCAAACAGTCGGGGATTTTTTGCCTTTACGCATACGGTCCGGCGCAGTTTCAAAACAGTTTTCATTTTGAGAACCAGAACAAACCTACTACCGCTTTCCGCTAACGAAAGTCAGGTCAAAGCGGAGAGTGGGATATAAACCATCGATGCCAAGTTGTATTAAATTTCCGACATTATGTTTGTATTTTTTGTATAAATAGAAGTAGGTATAATAGGCAGGAAATTTTAAAAATAATAAAAATATTTCAGAATTAAGGGTAAATAGTTCAAAAAACGAACACCTACAATTTCAAATAGAATAATAAATAATAAAGGGATTGATTAGAGAATACTACATTTGTTTTTATACATAAGTAATTTTTTATTGGAAAGTTTTGTGAAGACTAACTTTGTTACGGTATGTTCCGTTCGTGTTATTTTTAAAACACGATCTACAAAAATTCAATAAAGTATTCAGTGCGATACAAGCAAACCACTCGAATTGTATAGTATTGTATAGTATACGAGTGAATTTCTACGAATCAATAAAGAAAATCTACAACGTCATAAAATGTTATTAACATAAAATTACTATTTTAAAAATAATTACCTAACACAAAGATTATTTCTGGATTGTACCAAATTATAAAATAAACTTAAAAAAAAATTCAACCCGAATTTGAACCTCGGACCTTTCGTACGAAAACTCATCCCTTAAACTTATTATTTATTTATCTTTGACATTTACACTTAAATAATTGGTTTAGGTCATTTTGTTATAATTTTACCAAAATTTTCGGTTTCTTTAACTATTAACGATGAATATCTAATAGATTAGTATTTATCGATTCGCTTCGTTATAAGAATCACTCATTTTTAATTATATTTATCCTAGTAAAAAGAATAAGATAATTAGTTTGACAAAATTGTCACTAATTTAAAACAACTAAAAAAAAACAGTAATTTGTGCAAGAAGAACGTTTATGAAGACAAAGTTTGAGCACGACGCTGTAGGAACTCAATTGTGAAGTAAATTTTTTCTACGACCCACAAAAGAAAACCTACAAAATTTTAAAATTAATTTAAACATTATATAAAATAAATATTTTAAAAATATTTTAATTAGTTCTCGTCCTGGATTTGAACCCTGAACCTTTCGCATGAAAAATCACTACTCTATCTTTGAAATAACGAGAGAAACAACTTTTTTTTTATTCTGATAAATAGATTGGTTTAGTGTAAATAAAATTTACGATTTATTTGTAAATATCTTGTGGAATGCTATTATTTTTTTTAACGATTCTTCACAAAAACACATTTTAAATTGTATTTATTCTCAATAACTAAAAAATGTAGTGACAATTTTAGTTTAAAATTTAAAAAAATAATACTCCGATCTTCCTAGATGAATATTAAATTTTATATTCATTCAGTAGAATGTAATGGCCTACTTTTAGGTTTTGTAGTCTGTGCTTAGAATATATGTATAATATCCGTGTGGGTGAACGGGTGTTTTCCAGTGCAGGAAACATAGTTTTGGCGAAAAGAAACTGCTTGCTGCTGGAAAACGTTGATAAGTTGATTTTTTTACTTGAATATAATTTATGTTTTTGTTTTTTAGTTTTACCTACTTACCCACCGCCGAATCCGGTCTAAGCGGTCCATTTCGACTGGCTCGGTTTGATCGGACCAGTTAACCGGATAATCTGACCGGTTAATCGGATAATCGGACCGGTTAACCGGATATCCGGAGCAGTTGACCTGATAATCGGA
This sequence comes from Psylliodes chrysocephalus, assembly GCA_927349885.1. Lineage (NCBI taxonomy): Eukaryota > Metazoa > Arthropoda > Insecta > Coleoptera > Chrysomelidae > Psylliodes > Psylliodes chrysocephalus. The sequence continues at coordinate 85,759,727 of OV651814.1, forward strand.
CCGGTTAACCGAATATCCGGACCGTTTATAATAATGTAAAAATCTGATTAAAACCGAAACAGGTCAAAATCAGTCGGACCGGTTAACCGTTTATCACGTCAGGAAATGACAGCCTTAATTGATGGTGCCATCTGACTTACACCATCTTCGCAACGATAACGCATGGCTATTTTAATAATCTGGATATCATATCAACAGAAATTTCTGCTAATACGACATTCATCAAATCCTATAGAGAACCATGCAAATAAATTCACATGGTCTTCTGTAGGATTTAAAGCTGCCTCTGAACCACGAAATTGCTTGCAAATAAATACGAGCGCGTTAGACACCTACGCCATCGATCTGACACACAATATAGAATAGATAAACGTTTTATTCTTTTAATAGACTGATATGTAGTTACATATTCATTCTGTAGATTCTGTAAAAAATAAGTATGAATACATTTTTTTCTACACTCACATGAGTATTAGCTAATCTACGCAAAGATTACAGAACGAAGAAGTATGCCATTGCGTTTAACTTAACGAATATATTTCATATCCATTTTACCTAGTATGAACACTGCAAAAAAATTAAATCCACCAATTACAGTTCATATTTTGGCCACTCGGCTACTATTATTTTTTTAAATTTTATATGAGTGACAATTCTGTCAAACTAATTGTCAGTTTATTTTTTAGTTATTAAGATTAAATATACGTAAAAATGAGTTATTCTTGTGTAGAATCGATAAATAATAGCATTTCTTTTGTCTACATTTAAATTTTAATCGAACTATATAAAAATAATTTAATTAAAAGTATTAACACTAAAATCGTAAGTGTGGCGATGAGGTGAGGACACAGCGTCTTCCAAGCGAGAGGTTTGGGTTAAAATCTCAGCTGGGGATTAATTAAATTAAATCTTTTTTTTCATGTTTATTTTACTTCATAAATTAGTTAAAGTCATAAATTATTTTAAAATTAGTTATTTTGTCTTAAAAACCTAAAATAGTTTTTTTAAATTTGTAGATTTTCGTTAGTAAGTCGTAGAAAAAATATACTGTACACTTCGAGTGGATTGTCCATATGAACTCTTGTTGCACATACCACTAAACTCGTTCTACTTTGGCTTTCGCATAGTTATTATACAGTCTCGCAAACAAATGCATCTAGCGAATGTGATTTGTGGATAAGGCGTTGACTTTTCAAATCAGAAGTCGTGTGGATTCAGCTCTCGGTCATCTCGGTGTAATAATTTTTTATATTTTATTCTAGTTTTTCTAAGTTTTATATTCATATTTGTCTGATGTTCACAATGTGTCTTGTATTCACATTTGTCAATGAATTGTAAAAGAAAAAAATACCTATGTACCTGTTAGGTTAAAACTGTGTTACGCTGAAACCTTTTTCTAAAAAATTTCATTTAGTTTGTCTGAACATAAAAAAAAATTGTTAAAATTATCGTAACTTTGCTAATCTTTTTAACTAAATCAAATTTGGGCGTCGTTTATATACAATATATATGCATTTGTTGCTCGATCAAACGTTCGTTTGGGCATGTATCCGGATTAAATGTTCATTATGGTATGATAACGATAACTATGATATTCGTATGGGCATCTGTCCACATTTCGTTCGCTTTTATGTTACCTCTACGATTCCTCTAGTCGGCAAACGCTAGCGAACCCTCGTTGGTATTCGCTAAACCGTCTATGCCGCGCCAACTAAATCCCTTTGTTGATATTCGTTGACACGGTTTTTACGCAGCTTAATAAGGATTTAGTCATTCAAAACAAAAGAACTTGTTGGTGGTATATTTAGAAAGTTGCGACATACGATGTATTCTATCTACAATACGTAAAATCATGAATAAGGTATTACATTTAAATATTTTATGTTGAACACAATTCAAATATTATTAAAAAAAAATATTTTTCATACGGTGACATTGTTGGCGACTACTATTTCGAGTAAAAATAGCGTCCAAAATGAAAGAAAGACTATTTCGAAACCCCCATTAGATATAAGAGTCCTGCTCACTAGTAGCTATTGTTTGAATCGTAAGTAAATTCTTCTTTTAAAGCCATTTATGCAGTGTGTTATCTATTTCACGAAACTATGACGTCAGTAATATTTTTTTAAATGGAACAATTGATATTTTATAATAATAAAATTAGTCCCTTTAAATGCAAATCCTAATTAATAATAATTGTAATTTTTCTCGAACAATTTTTAGGAAAATTATACCAAATGACTTTACAGCTCCATGTATGCTATTTAAGCTATATATGCAGTGTGTTATCTATTTCACGAAGCTATGACGTCATTAATATTTTTTTAAATGGATCAAATGATATTTTAAGTTAGTCGCTTTAAATACAAATTCTAATCCTAAATAATAATTCTAATTTTTTTCGAACAGTTAAGAAAATTATACCAAATGACTTTACAGCTTCATGAAATAAAACAAGAAAATCTAAAATACGATGTAGTCACAAATTCATGCAAAGTGCAAAGTGATTTGTCAATGTTGCCATTATTTTAATTACAGGTACTCTTGAATAGGTACAGATTTCGTCTTCCGTTTGGCTTTAAATGATCAAAACTATAGAATGTTTTAAATCGCCATGGAAACAAGTCGGCTGGCTCTATAAACGAATACATGAACTAAAATCATCGATAAAGAAGGTAGGCAATGGTATTACCGCGTATATTATTTGAAATTTTGGCTTGTATTTTATTTCTCAATTTTCTTCGTCATTACATCAATTAAAGAATTGATTTGAACGTAATTGTAATTGGTTTTTAATAGACTATTTGCTTTTCTCCGTAAAAAAAATTATATATTTGTTTTCATAATTGTTTAAACTTTTATTTTATTTTTTTTTAAAGTTGCATCATTGAGTCTTCATCTTTTATAGCTTTCAAATTCATTTAGAAATAAAATTAAATGTAACTTTCATCTAACTTTTTTATCATGTATCTTGCAGACTTTTCTGATATTAACTCGAGTTGTGTATTTGTTATCGTGTTAACTATGTAATTTTTAGCCCTTCTTCTATTGTAGTGGGTCTTACATCATATTTAATTTTTCTTTTCTTAGAACAAGTTTAATCTAAACTTCCATTTATCATACTGTGTCCATCAAACATTTCCAAGATAAATGTTTCCTTCTTATCGGTAGCCATTTCAGTTCTCTCGTCAAGCTTCTTCAGAAATCTTTCTTATTCTTAATGATCCTATAACTTTCTTTAGTTTTTAATTTTTAAACCACGCTCTGCTACCATATTAATTTATATACTTTAAATAATACTCCAATTAACCTTTAATTTTCTTTATTCAAACTATGTATGGTTTAAAACAACCAACAACGACCATTGTCTTACAACTAGTAACCGGAAACACGTATTTTGACATCAGTCAATATTCTGACGTACAGTAGTACCAATCAACAAAAATTAAATATAACTAAAATAACTAAGGCTGTGTTCACATAAAAGAAATGATATTAAATCATATTTCAACAAGCCTTATAATTGTTTTCTGTAATCATCGTTCTACCAATACTTAACATTCAATTTTTTAAGACATTAAAATAAATTTCATGCCTGTATAAAGCTCAAAATTCTTACTAATTTTTATAAATTATAAATTCTTTGATTTTTAAAACATCGTTTCATTTAATAAGTAGGTCGTCTTGAAATACGTTTTTTTTTTTTTAATTTTAGTATTTAGATAATTTAGTGTTTATTTTACCGCGGGCTTTAATTCCAAAAATAGCAAAAAAATCTGACTCTGGGACAAAATTATCTGATATTGAATTACCAAATTACACTGAACTCAAACCTATTTTAACCAATTGGCTCCTTACCGAATCCTTTGAATCAACTGAGAGCAGCGGGTCTACTGATAAATCCTCAAGTGGAGGATCATCACCAGCTTGTGCAAATCTCTTTCCAGTCGAATGAAAATTTACCCCTTCCAGACTCGAGTGTTTACAAACTATTAAATGTCGACTGTCAAAAATCGGACTTACTGGAAGTCAAAGTAGAACAGGATTCTCCGAATTTGATCAATTTGGACACGAGTATAGTGTTGAAATCATCACCAGCGTCTTATGATAACGAACCGTCACCGAATAACGACGATTCGCCAAACTCTTCGGGATTGTAGCAGACGACCGGCAAGGTGGAGTATTTGAGGACTTGTCCGGAGTGTGGGAGGAACATTCATATGAACAATGAGTTGATCGAGCATCGAAAAAGCCATATGAAATGTTACTTGTGCAAAAAGAGGTTTAAAAGTATCGAGAAAACAAAGGTTTGTTGGTAACAGTAGGTGAGTCCGGGCTAGCACTATTCCCTTCCAAAATATCAACGAGCATTTATAACGTTTAACGTCACTGTTAACAGGGTCAGAAAAAGTCACATTAGACAGAACGATAATTTCAAAAAAGTGTCTACCTTCTAGCGAACTGGGAGAGAGATCAGACAAGGCTCTAGCTCAGCAGCACTCAACCTTTTTTACTTTCTGGCCACATAAATCTGTTTGTTATGCTACACGGGCCACAATATTTTTGGTTCATAACCTAGAGTTGCCACCTTTTTAAAATGCAAATAAGGGTCGCACTTTAAATATTTTCTAAAAAAGGTCCAATAATTGTGTTAGTTTACATAATTTCTAAAAAAAAAGGTCCTCATGTTGTTTTAGTTGTTTTAATAAGCTTTGAACAGTCGCACGGACAGGACTGTAAGTCAACCACTTCAATTACTAATAATCGTGTTTGGGACTGCACAAAAAAGCTTGGAGGGCCGCACAAAACAGCTTAGACAGCCGCATGCAGCCCGCGGGCTACAGGTTGAGCTGTAGCAGATCGGATTTGAGGTCTTGTCCGGAGTGTTCGAGGAACATTCATGCGAAGAATGATTTGATCAAGCATCGAAAAAGCCATATGACATGTTACTAATTGAAAGTATCAGAATAGAAATCACTTTAAATATTCAAATTATAGAAAAAGAATTAGATTTTAAATTTTACGAACTTCTTCCGAATATTTGACTAATCCTTTAGTAGTCGAAATAATCAAAAAATTTCCAAATCCTTTACAACTAAATCAAATGAAATTATATTACATTAAATGACTAACTGAAAATGAGTCGTCGAAAACAAGAGAAAATTAAGGAACTCAATCTTTAGAAAACAAAACTTCTTAAACCCCTTAGGCGAATCCCAAAGAAAAAAATTACAAAAATATTTTCGTTTAAACAAAAGCATATCCACGGGCCATACGCTACGTAAGGCAGAGCGCCCACCAAAGTAACGTGATGCATGGCATATGACATGGCGCGTGCAGCATGACCACGATGTATATAGCGTGGCTCAGTCACATACCTTGATTTTCTTTTACTATACTGAGAATGGTCGCACTGCGCAGCTTTCTGAGTGCCTTTTAAAAGGAGATAGAAAACTCCGCCATTTTGAACCTTTATTACGTGTTGCCTACATCTTGGCGCAATATTTTTAATAGGTGCGTTTTAATCATCCGCTTCTGCTTCGGAATGGTCGGTTTTCTTGTTTTAATCTGACAGGTTAAGTCGAGAATTGACCCCCAGGGATACAAATTCAGGATACGCAGAAGACTGCTGTTTTATTATAGGCGGTTGTCATATATTGTATTATCCGAGTTGCACAGTGTATAAACTGAAACATTGAGTTCCAAAGTGCCGACGCAGAGTGAGCGATCTGATTCTTTAGCTGTAAACTGTGTCACAGGGTTCAAAATAGCCGCGCCCTATGTTGGACGTGTCAGACCTCTCTCTTGCCTCGTATAGTAATCAAAGTATGTGGGCTCAGTAGACGCCCACCAGAGTGACAAAAGTTAGCGGAAGCAAAGGACCTAATTGGCAGTTGGTACTTGTATTTTGTTGCTTCGTGGTCAAATAATGTCATCTTCAGATGAAAATGCCTTAGCTGTAGTAAATTTAATTAATATTAATTCTTTACTGATCTTTTCTTATGCTTTGTCTTACAAATTCCTATTGGAATAATCATTAGAATTATAATCATAGATCAAAGGATGTTTTTCAACAATTGAAACAAATTGAACATTAAATTCCGGATTGTCTTTAATTTTTTAATAGGTACGTATACGTAATACCGGCCTTCTGACGTGGCAAGAAAATAGAACGCGTTCTATTTTTATTGCACTCGCATGGCGTGCTACGTGGTACAACATACACGTTGCGCGCCTTGACACTTTGGTGGGTTCCTGTTTATTTGTTTACGTTTGTTCAATCTGCCACAGCATGCTAGATGCGTGCGACTTGCATGCCATGTCATAAACCACGTTACTTCGGTGGGCGTTTTGCCTTAAAGATACAATAAAAACACATGGCCGGTGGGAGTGAATCTCCAACGCTCCCCCAGGTACAAGCAAGTTACCTCCGACCTTTCAAAGTGTTGTATACTGTATATACCTTACCTAATAATTAAAATCAAAATCACCCAAATTACTAAGCGCCGATTCCACCGTTGTGTTAAACGGAGATTAAAATGACATTGTTAATGTAAAAATGTTACTTTAAACTTCGTTTAACACAACGGTGGAATCGGTCCTTACTATTTTACATCGTGAAATATCAGAGGCGATAATATATAAATATATTGACTTAATCTGAGCGAGAATCAGAGAATACTACTGACACAGCTTATACAATACAGCTCCACAACTCCGTGTCGGCGTCTTTGATCTGGCGGTCGAGAACCAAGCAAGACGGAATGGTGCTATCTCTGTTAGATTCGAGGGAAAAGTCGGGCCCGGATTAAACAATTTTTTTATTATTGAAAAAATTGAAAACCTTGGCGTAATAAGGTTGGTCACATGCCATATTAAGTAAGTTTTGGGAAATTACATTTTTAATTTGTTTTAAATCTTTCAAATATAATTAAAAAAATTATTTAAATATAAATATTACGAAAAATAGCACATCTTTCGGATTAGAGGTAAAATAATTTATATATGGCTAGTAAAATCCTCGTTAACAAATGTTTTGAGCTAAAACAGTCACTTCACGACAAATTGTGGCTTGGATCCATTTTACACCAAGGGCTTCAATTGTTAAAGAATTGTGTTACTCTTCGCGCAAAGGGTTTATACCTAGATAAACGAATGCTTCGACTGAGGTCTGGGAACTCTATGGTATTTTGGAATTATAAAGAATGTGTGCTTTTGTTTTAACAATATTGGTTATATTTAGATGTATTCTTATTATTTGAAATACAGATTTGTAGAAGTTATACTTTGACAGTTTTTATTAATATAATATATTCAATTTTTATCTGACCATACCGAAGTAGGAAATTTTAAAACTTTATAGTAATGTGAAATTTGAATTACAATATTACAAGATATAACATAATTAGTACTTATTTTAGGTAGGTACTAAATTTGTACTTGGAGAAAGTAATATCGATTTTTACAAGAAAACTTGAAAAGTAAATTAATTTAATTCCTATTTCTGATGTAAAACTTAAACCAAGAAAACAAATAAATTGTAGTTTGTTCAACAAGGGTGGATATGATAGCCATATCACACAAAGACGAAGTTTGAGCACGACGTCGTAGGCGGAGAACTCAATCGTCTGATTGTGATATGAACAATCTACTCGATATGGTCAGTATATTTTTTCTACGACCCACTAACGAAAATCTACAAATTTAAAAAATTATTTTAGGTTATTTAGACAAAATAACTAATTTTAAAATAATTTACGAAGTTGACTAATTTATAAAATAAAATAAACATGAAAAATTAATTAGTCCTCGGCCTAGATTCGATCCCGGACTTTTCGCGTGGAAGGCAGATGCTCTGTCTTCATCTTCACCGAAACTTTCAGGACTTTAGTTTTAATACTCGTAATTAAATTAGTATCATGTAGTTTAATTAAAATTTATTTTTTTTTAAATGTGGATACAATAGAAACAAAAATGCTATTATTTATCGAGTCTGCACAAAAATTTTAATGTATATTTAATATCAATAACTAAAATATATATTGACAATTAGTTTAACAGAATTGTCACTTATTTAAAAAATTTTAAATAATAGGAGTTGGGTGACCAAAATATGAACTGTGATTTGTAGATTTAATTTTGTTAAAGTGTTCTTACTACCTAAAATGGATATGAAATATATTCGTAGTTGAACACAATAACATACTTTTTCGTTTTGTAGTATGTGCGTAGATTGGCTAATATCCATGCACAGATTACAAAACGAAAAAGTATGCTATTGCCTTCAATTGAACGAATATATTTCATATCCGTTCTAGGTAGTGAGAACACTGCAAAAAAAATAAAATCGCCAATCACCGTTCATATTTTGATCAACCGACTGCTATTATTTTTAAAATTTTAAATAAATGACAATTCTGTCAAACTAATTGTCAGTATATTTTTTAGTTATTGAGATTAAACATACAATAAAATAAGTTATTCTTTTGGAAAACGTTAGCATGGATGACTAAAGGGTATTGGGTTAATTAATTCTAAAAGTGTGGTACAAATGTTATTTTTTGTAGCCAATTCTTCAAAATTATTTTGAAATATCTTTTCAATATTGAATATTAGTTCTACAAATTCATCATTTGACAGTTGCAGATTTCCAAATGTATCTGAATTGGCGTTATCATATGCCTTTAAAAAGCAATAAAAAGAAAAATCATCTATTTCAACGTGATCTTTGTTATATTTAAGACAGGTATCGCAGGAGTGGATCCGCAAGGCTTTTATTAAAAGGTAACCACACACATACCTGATAAAAATTTTCTGTAGCAATTCGTCTTTACAATAATTTAGGGTGTTAATAATTTCATCATAAAATAAAATACAAGGTGTTCCATTTAAAAAACATACATTTTAATTTGCCAGGCAAAAACGTGACACCCTGTATATCCAAAGATATTTTTAAAATATGTAGGTATTTTTCAAATCCATATAACTTTTATTTAAAACTTTCTTGCGTGTCTACAACAAAATAATGAACAATAACGCACTAATGGGACACCCTGTATAAATTATATTTTTAACAATGAAAATTTCTTATAATGTGGTACTTATCGGTTTGGGTCCTTGGGAAAACTAAAGAATGTTTTCTTGCAGGTATAACCCTTATTAAAACAGCTTTTGACTGCACAAACAGAATGATGTCTTTTTTTTCATTCATTCTACTCACAGCTAAAGAGTCACCAAAATAATAACAGTACCTTTAACTCAAACAAAATCTACGAAATTATATGCTCCACGAAATTATACAATCAACGAAATTATACGCACGACTCAACACCGTACCTAAGTACACTTCTGAACGCCAAAACCGTCTTTTCCCTTCGAAGGCGGAGCTTAAGCGATGCGCGACGAAATCGACGCAAACCGTTGCCGCCAAGAGAGTGTTTTAGCTGTATTGTATAAGCTGTGCTACTGATCTCTATAAGGATCTAGCTCAGTGTTGCCGTTTGGGTGGAAATTTCCCCATTGGGTGGAAATTTGGACCCTGGTGGGAATTTTGGGTGGATACAATATTTTTGGGAAATTTTTGGGGAATTTGTTCCCATCGAGGCTCCCGTAATGATTTTAAAGCGAATTAATCTGGGATTTCCTCTTTTTAAAAGATAATATTTATTTTTTACATTAGGATATTGATGTTAATCAAGACCTGACACGAATGAACTTATGTCATGTTTTATGTTTTGAAATATGACATGTTTTATGTTTAAACATGACAGGTTTTTGTGGTGTTATTGGATAGTAATTGAAGATTGGAGTGGTTTTATTAAGTAATTTTTAATGATGTATAAGTAGCTTGTAAAGGTAACAAAACCAGAGCACTTGATTATAGTAAGGACAAAGAAAATCTCAAAGTCCGTGTCAAAGCAAAGTTAAGCGACCGTTTTCCTTCTGAAAACAACTTCTTTTACTAATACCGCAACAGGCATTACATTATATCAAAAGGAAAAGAGCAAAGATTGATCATAACTTTCAATACTCTAGTCTTGTTATTATTCCGCCAAGTTCTAGAGAATTAGTTACCACAGCGAGCTTTGATTTTGCAGATGGCGTTACAATTTTTTACTCGTTAAGTACCTACACTTTCTTAACAAACTTTAATATATAAGAGTAAAGGTATTTATCAAGCAGACTTAATTGAAGACTGAAGTTAAGATTGTCTATTTCTTGCTAATAAGTCCTCATATAAGGACGAAACCGGTCCAATTATGACGTTTTCCTTAGAGAGAAAAATCGAAGTTCGAGTCTTAAAAATTATTTACTCTCTGCTCTTTTCCTTTTGATATAATTCAATGCCTGTTTCGGTATTAGCCAAAGGAGTAGTTATTAGGAGAAATACGGTTGAAAACTTTGCTATGGCACGGACTTTGAGGTTTTCTATGCCTTTATTTTTCGTATAATTTTTAATTCGCCCTCAGCGTCGAATGTATTTAACCACTAGATCAACTGATATGTTATGCTATTTTTTTCATTTTTGTTAACCAGTGCTGCGTTTGAAAAGTAACTCGTTTTGCTTTTTTTTTACTTGATACCGTTCTCTTAATACCTACATTCAAGCTCCGTTTGCTCCATTGATATGGTTTGCTTGACGTAACGTGATCAAAAAGTATACTCGTTCTGCTAGAGGAGGTACATTTCAAACGTAGCAAATACCGCTTTTCCGGATTATAGTTATATAGAAAACATTTTTTAGTGTTGGTGGAAAAAGTGGTTATTTTTAAAACCGTGGGTGGATAAAGGGGGAATTTTGGGATTAAGTGAGGGGAAATTTTACATTTTCGTTTCGGCAACACTGATCTAGCTGTAGTAGATCAGATGTGTAGTTGGATTCGAAAGCTTGCGTGTTCTCAAAAACTCTCATGTTTTCGAAATTCGATTTAATATCATAACCTAAAATTTTGTGTTTGTTGCTTCTTTGTGTAGGTATTCTGTTCCGAACTTTGCAGTGTTTTTTATTGTTTAATAGCATATCTAACTCAACATTTTGATTTGAACGCAGTTACTTTTTCATTAATTGAAATCGCATATGTAGGGGACAGGTTATTATTATTTTTGTAATTAGAGAGTATAGAGGTAAATACACATTTTTTAAGGATGTTACTCAAGTTTAAGACAAAAAATTCATATAAACGTAGATTCTAAACACTAAACAGCTCAATTTTGAACATACAGGTTGTTGAAAAGTAAAAAAAATGTTTTTCCTAAAAAACTAGTTAAAAACTAGTATCGAATTGCAACTTCATAGAAATTTGTATTACGTAAAGAGGAGTCTTTTGAGTAAAACATTTACTAATGGGGTGAGCATATATTTATAATTAAAAAAAATAGAGCCGTTTATACGAACCTCTTGTTTTAAAATTGAGTGAGGAATAATAACTACTTAATGATCACCATTTACATACAATTTTTTTATTAATTAAGTTTTCTTGCTGCAATTGGGTTTATTTAATATTGGCGAATAAACAAAAGCAAACATAGAATTTTTTAATGTTTAACTATTTAGTATAAATGTTGACTGTTAAATAACACTAATTGTACTTTAATAAAAATAATAAGAAATAGCTTTATGACTGTATTAGATATTTATTAAGTCACCAGTGAAATTAAACAATATACTATCAATGTTTTATTTGTTATTAATAATAATAATTAAATATTGGTCTTTTAAATTTGTTTTGAAAATACATATCTTTATTCTTTCCTGCGGGCAGGGTTGGATAAAACCTAAGAATTAAAAAAAATATATAAAAGTAGGTTATTCAGGTTTCTTAAGGTTTTATAGGTTTTTTGGGATTTTCAGTTCATCTATGTCAAAATTTAGTATTAATAACGTTAAACAAAAAATACAAGCAAAACGTGAAAAATAAAATTTTATTATATGCAACAGTTCTGCAGACAAAAAACTAAAAAGTTAAAAATAAATAAATGGTATTACCTTTATCTAAGGTATTACCGCTCTCATTAATATCAATATTAAGAACAAGTAGTATAACCTTCGAAAAAAGGTTTGCATTTGTATTTATATACACTCATTTTTGTCCCTTTTCTTCCGAATTACCTAAAAAACAAAATTGCAAAATTTTCATTTTTAGGTATTTTAAAAAACCTAAAAACCTAGGCGCAAAAAAGCCTGTACCTGCCAACTTTGCCTATGGCATACCTAAACTATCAGATTCCTCAGTTGAGGGTTTCATAGGACGTTGTTTCTTTTTTTCATTGAAGAGTTAATTGCAAAAACTTAATTGAGGTTCTATGCATTTGTTACTGGGAATACTAGAATAAGCTACAGGAACAAAGGCAGATTTACGCTGATTTCTACCAGCAGCGAGGGTTGGCTTCAAAGTAGCTAATATGTTTTTAAAAACATTTACTTCGTCCAAAGACGTTGGAGCCAAAAGTTCTTCTTAAAATGATTGCAAAATTTCCTGTTGCTACTATTGAATTTGGTACTACAAATCATCCTTAGAAGTTGATTTCACACGTGACACAAAACAAAAAGTCTTAATTAACAATAGAAAATACTACACATTCGTGAAACATTACACGAAAACACCGTTCACTTATTAAAATAAATAAATAAGAAATAACTAGTCTAATAAACAATAAAACAACCCTAAAGTTAGCAAAACAATACATACACAAAAACACTGTCTACTTTTAAAACAAAACAAACACGAAATTTTAGGTCATGATGTCAATTCCAATAAACACAGAGTTTTTGAGATTACGCACCCGTTCGGATCATAACTACAAATCCGATCTGCTTCAGCTCAACCTGCGGCCCTCTAAGCTGTTTTGTGTGGCCCTCCAAGCTTTTTTGTGCAGTCCCAAATACGATTGTTAGTAATTGAATTGGTTGACTTGACTTGCGACTGTTCAAAGCTTATTAAAACAACTAAAATAACATGAGGAACTTTTTTTAGAAATTATGTAAACTAAAACAATTAGAGGACCTTTTTATAGAAAATATTTAAAGTGGGTCCCTTATTTGCATTTCAAAAAGGTGGCAAATCTAATTATCACCCAAAAATATTATGGCCCGAGTAGCATAACCAGCAGATTTATGTGGCCCGAAAGAAAAAAGGTTGATTACAGCTGAGCTAGAGCCTTGTCTGATCTCTCTCCCAGTTCGCTAGAAGGTAGACACTTTTTTGAAATTGTCGTTCTGTGACTTTTCCTGACCCTGTCTACAGTGACGTTAAACTTTACAAATGCTCGTTGATATTTTGGAAGGGAATAGTGCTAGCCCGAACTCACCTACTGTTACCAACATCCTAGATAATGGGAGCGCATACATACTAGATGACTAAAATACAAAAACAAAACAAAAATGGAATACAAACAATACAAACCTTTCTTTTCTCGATACTCTTAAACCTCTTTTTGTACAAGTAACATTTCATATGGCTTTTTCGATGCGCGATCAACTCATTCTTCGTATGAATGTTACTCCCACACTCCGGATAAGTCCTCAAATACTCCACCTTGCCAGTCGTCTGCTACAATCCCGAAGAGTTTGACGAATCGTCGTTACTCGGTGACGGTTCGTTATCATAAGACGCTGGTGATGATTTCAACACTAAACTCGTGTCCAAATTGATCAAATTCGGAGAATCCTGTTCTACTTTGACTTCCAGTAAGTCCGATTTTTGACAGTCGACATTTAATAGTTTGTAAACACTCGAGTCTGGAAGGTGTAAATTTTCATTCGACTGGAAAGAGATTTGCACAAGCTGGTGATGATCGTCCACTTGAGGATTTATCATTAGACCCGCTGCTCTCAGTTGAGTCAAAGGATTTGGAAAGGGGCCAACTGGTTAAAATAAGTTTGAGTTCAGTGTAATTTGGTAATTCAATATCGGATAATTTTGTGTCAGAGTCAGATTTTTGCTATTTTTGGAATTAAAGCCTGCGGAAAAATAAACACTAAATTATCTAAATACTAAAATTCCCGAGGGTTGAGAGCCTACCGGGCGCGTCTCCAGGTGGTGGATAGGAGGACGGCCAGAATATCTGGTTAGTGGCAGATATAAGCAGGGTGAAGGGATATAAAAACCTCCAAAATTTTTTGCGAAAACTGCCGCCGCGAACCAACTCACCTCCGCCGGAAGTTGAGGCGGGATAATCTATCCTGTTGTAACTTTTCGGGTCCTCGCTTTGCCGTATCGGAGGGGCTTACAGTTTAAGGATATGACCCTACGGCCAAAGGCACATGTATATACATGTCTACTTAAGTTGGAACCATATGGAAAACTTTTTTATTATTGGTTTTGTGAAAAAATCTATTCTAGATAAAGAGTCCTGCATGGTCCAAAACCTAAAATGCAACCATCAGATATCAATTTTTTTAAGCCGTATACGAGGTTTGCCAAAAAATATGAATTTTACTCAAGAGTAAAGTACCTTATATTTTATAATACAGAAGAATGTTAGAAAGTAAAGTTATTTTGAATTAATAGTTATATTCAAATATACCATTACAGCCATTTAGCATTAAAATTCAGGTTTATGATTAATAATATAACTACAAATAATGTATAATGTAAAACGTAAATGATCACCTAATCTGAATTTTCATGCTAAATGACTGTAATTTAATATTTGATTATAACTGTTAATTCAAAATAACTTTACTTCATAATTTTCTTCTGTATTGTAAAAAATAAAGGTACTTTACTCTTGAGTAAAATTCATATTTTTAGACAAACCTCGTATACGGCTTAAAAAAATGTATAGCTGATGGTTGCATTTTAAGTTTTGGAACATGCAGAACTTTTTATCAAGATTATATTTTTTCACAAAACCAATAATAAGAAAGTTTTCCATATGTAGACACACTGAATATGCCATGCCTTCGGAAGTAGGAGCCATTGAAAACTAACTAAGAAGGACGAACGCCAGGTTTAATCTAATAAGGTGTCAGTAAACCGTGCCGAAGGATGAATAGAAGCTGTGCCTGCACCGAAACAGCTGTGTCAAACGGTACCTCGGGATACCGGCCGCCCTCCCGAGTAAGTAGGCTTGCCGGTCTAAGGCGGGGCTCTGGACGGGTTGACGCATCCTTCCCCAGCTACTCGTGGGAACAATATGGACCTAGAAAATACAAACAACCCAGAAACTTCTACTGCTGAACAGGCAAATGTGCCACCAGCAGTAGTCGAATAGGAGCAATCTCAGGCAGAAGTGCCAGAAATAGCGAAACAGGCCAGGAAGTTGACGAGGCAGAAGTGCCAACAACATCTAAAAGGCCCAAATTCTGAAGGGTCACCTTCGAAGAGGAGATTGACCTAATGTCAGACACAGAAACCAGATTCTTTGTCATATACGGTCGAACGAGAGCAAGGATAAACAACCTAGTAAAATCTGGCCAAGATTTCATTGCTGCCAAACGAGGCATAATCAAGGAAAACTTTGTCAGATCCCAAGTTAAGCCACCTCAAACTTCTACTACCGAGGCCAAAAAGACCACAAAAAGGCCAAGATTAAAAGGACATACTCCCCCTGCAGATCGGAAAGTGGAAAAGAAGACCAAAATTGAAGGGGTAACCTTCAAAGAGGTCCTTACCACTACAAAGATCACAGTGGTGAGAACCGGCCTTCCAGAGGCACGGAGCAGCAAACAGCTGTCGAAGAATCAATCATAAGTGACTACGAAGGCATCCCCATGGAAGGACCACAGGTGCGTTTTTCCAAATGCAGACACAGGCCGGGATACATTGTAGTACGTTGTGCAGGCAGCCTTAGTGCACAATGGTTAGATGCCCAAAGAGTCCTTAACAGACTGAGGGTCAGCAACAATACCTTAAAAATCAACCTCTGGAAGGTTCTGACCCCTACTCAAATGGAGAAGAGGCAAACTTGGGCCATCTCCATGGACGAAGGATCATATACCGAACTCCAGAAACTGGACATGTCACCATACTTTGGGATCGGACGTATAAAGTTTCGTCTCAAAGAAATGGAACATGAAGGAGAGAAACAGGGCAAAACCGGTTCAAAAAGGCTCCAAAACAAAGCGGGTGGTACAAAAGGTCAAGGCCAAAATGGGTCAAAAAACACCAAACCCTAGAAAGCCGGCCGCCCAAAGGACGAACGTCGCCAAGGGTAACCAAGGCAAGAAGTCCGCCAAAGACCCCTATACCAAAAGTGCCGGAGCCCATTCACAAGGCTACAAAGCCCCGAGTCGGCCTCCCCAATGGAGGTAGAGGAAGGTCTTAAGGCAGATCTTACGGTACCTTCAACGAGCCACAGCGGGCGAACGTCCACCGTGCTAAGGCAGCGTTTACCATAATATATAGGACGTTCGATACGGATGGCCTGGATGTAGCCCTCCTGCAGGAACCTTGGCTTGTTTGTGGAAAAGTCATGGGACTAAAACCGCAACAAGGTAAGCTATTATACAGCAAAGGGATCGAAAAACCCCGCGCTTGTATAATCTACATCCACAGGGTTAATTGCACCTGTACCATAAGAGCACGAATCGCTCGTCCTGCCCACTTCCTAACTACTACAGAATCAAGCGAGCGCGCGCTTTTTGCACCTGTACCATAAGAGCACGAATCGCTCGTCCTACCCACTTCCTAACTACTACAGAAGCAAGCGAGCGAAGCGAGCGCGCCCGGCCGACAAACGTCGGCCGAGCCCGCACTTTTGGCACCTGTACCATAAGAGCACGAATCGCTCATCCTACCCACTTCCTAACTACTACAGAAGCAAGCAAGCGAAGCGAGCGCGCCCGGCCGACGTTTAGAAATTCGCGCGAGTTTCGAAATTCGCACGAATCAACCTACACCATAAGAGCACGGCATGCGCATTGAATGTGTCACTAGAATACCACTTTGTCTTCTGTAGTGGTTAGCAGGTAAGTGGGACGAGCGTGTAAATAGAAAGAGAGCGCGCCCGGCCGACGTTACGAAATTCGCGCGAATTTCGAAACGTCGGCCATGCGCGCTCGCTTCGCTCGCTTGCTTCTGTAGTAGTTAGGAAGTGGGTAGGACAAGCGATTCGTGCTCTTATGGTACAGGTGCAAAAAGGGCGCGCCCGACCGACGTTTCGAAATTCGCGCGAATTTCGAAACGTCGGCCGGGCGAACTCGCTTCGCTCGCTTGCTCCTTTAGTGGTTAGCAGGTGGGTGGGTGCTACCAGCGAAGTGTGCTCTTACGGTGTAGGTGTAAAAAGGGCATTTGCGAATTTCGAAACATTAACCAAACACGATCGCTTCTAAGATAGTTAGGACGTAGGAGGACGAGCGTGCTTTCATGGCGTAGGTGTGTCAAGGAACTTTTTAATTTTTTTGAATTATGATAGGTTTACAAAAAGTATTTTGAATAAAAAATGTATAAAATAAATCAAAGTTTAGATATGGCAACCCTGTGGGCCTGTTGTCCCTGACGGAGTCGATGATACATATATAATTATATTTTGCGAGCGGCCATATTGCCTGGCAAGTCTCCATTAATTTGAATCGATTTAGGAAAAATGTGTTTTAAAACCAATTTCCAACCTTAGAATATATTAACAGTATAATTTCCTACATTTTTACTTTAAGGCATAAGCATATGTTTATTTTGAAATACATGGATGATCAATCTATATAACTGTCTATAGCATTGATCCTATCAAATCAACAGGGGGTTAATTTTTGAAACCATTCGCTAAAAGTCGTATGCATAGATTACTGTGAATAGATGGGAAACTTAATGGTAAAATTCTGAGTCCATGTGCTGCCATCTATCAAATTGGAGTGGTACTAAAATTCAATATGGCCGCCACGAGCGGGCTTTTTGAAATTTAACTTTGTAGTAGCTCAAAAATGTAATGAAGAAAATCAAATAAACCAAAAAAAATTGGAAAAATATTTGACTAGTTTCAAATCATAAAACAACCATATTGACTGTTTTGTGATTTGAAACCAGTCAAATATTTTGCCAATTTATATCTTTATTTGATTTTACTTCATTATATTTTTGCATTAATTTCAAACTTGAAATAAAATGCAATTTATTATTTTGTTTTTTATTACAGTAAATTATCGCCGCATCATATAATTTGTCTATTTAAACATGGAAATATTTAAACAAATATGCATTTACACCATTTAAATAATTAAATAGTTATAAAACAAACCTATCAAAAATGTTTTCTGTAACAAAATCAGTATATATAAGTGTTCAAGATCTTTATAAAAGTTTTGCGACTTGGAGTGGCAAATAAGTTTGAAAAAACTGAAGTGAAGCATCATCCTTTTTTACTATCGAAGCAAATTTGAGTGTGGATAAAATTTGCCATACGGTTATTGAGTCGACTAGTTAGGTTGAGGAGCATTTCTTCATCCGATAATTGTTTTCGTGATTCATTTATACAGCACTTGTAGTTATCAAATTTTTATTCATTATGTGGTCACCCTGATAAATGAATTTAACTTTTGAGTATAAATTAAACTCACACGTTTGGACCCTTGACGATTTTAGGGTGTTTTCTTGTTTGATGTCAATGGCATTGAATCAATTTTTGATATTGATAGCTGAGGCTCAAATATTTCATCGATCGACAGGGTATTTTGGAGGGCCAACATTTTCTTTACAACAATGATCATTTAAACACTGAAAACAAAAAGAAATTTAAATAACAAACCAATTATTTTAACACTGAATCAAAAACAAGTTTGTAAATATTACTTACCAAACAGTGATGGTGCATTTTTCTTAAGACACTTATTATTTGGATATCCTTAATATGACGACTGCATATTTAATGTGGTATAAATTGCATCACTACCAATATCTGGGAGTGCTTTATTGTTTGTTGCTGAAATCCATCTTTCCATCGTTTGAAATCATGCTTAAAATTGGAAGGTGTTGAAAAATAAATCTAAATTCAATACACCTTCAAATACAATAACCAATTAGGCATTCCAACGACCTGTCAAACAATAGGAGCCAGTGGGAAATTCTTGTATATTTAAGGGGGTAGCGACATAGTCTTGCAACTTGGACGCTATTTTTATTCGAAGTAGTACTCGCCAAGCCTGCCAATTTATGAAGAAATGTATAGGTGGGTTTTTTAAATATTATTTTTATTGTGTTTGACATAAAATATTTAAATGTAATCCATTATTCATGATTTTACGTAAAGTAGATAGAATACACCATATGTCGCCACCCTTAGATATACCAAACCTGCCCACTGGTAATTCATTTGTTTGGAATGCCTAATAGTCATTTTAATTTAGCTATATCAAGCTAGCGGGCACTCTGTGGCGGCACCATTCAAGACCTGGCGGGTTTTTTGTAGCTTTTTTGTAGCTTTTTTGTTACACTATTTGCAAATTTGTAGCTTAGCCCAGGTCCGAAAAAACAGCGGATCCGCTAGTTTGAATTTCCATAAATTCCATAGAACCTGAGAAAAGCGCGGATCCGCTAGCTTAGCGGATTTTTGTAGCGGCACCAGCTCGGACCAGGCTCATTTTTTGTAACTTTTTGTAGCTTTTTTGTTACGCGTGTCTCCATTTCGTTACGAGACCTGAACGTGAGTAATAATCGTTTCTCCATGAGCGCGAGAGAAAAGTGCGTTAATTTAAAATCAAGTTTCGGCCTCTACAAGTAATATGTGCAACTCGATAGTGTGACTATCTGTTACTAGATGGCACCAGTATTGCATTTTACGAATTATGGCCATCTTTCATCCAATATATTTTTGAGAAATTTAGATATAATCTCAAAATCGGACATTTTCAACGGTATGTATATTAATTATTTGTCCGATATTAATGTAAAATACATATTGACAAGATTATTAAAATAGTTGTATGCCGGACGCCACTACCAAGCAATTACCTATTCTCACTATATACAGGGTCACCCCGTATAGTTCTAATCCCATAACGTGCATAGATAAATTAATTTATTATTATTAATTTATCTAGGATAACGTGTGTCTTTTTATCCAACTGTTGCAGCAACGTTGGCATCGGTGCGGTATCTACCTGTCTTTTATTTCATCAATCTATCAATTGCTGCGTTTGAGAATCCACATCGGATGCATTTTTTACATCTCGAGCGTTTTTTTATCCACATCGGACACATCTGTTCCATTACATTTACGTGATCAAAGATTTTTTACATCTCAGATGCATCCGATGTGGATTCTCAAACGCGGCATAAGATGCTGTCTTTTTATCTAACGTTGATGCAATCGATGGAACACACCATTCCATCATTTCAATATATGGTTTTTCTGATTAGATGTGACAACTGACAGCTATGGATTGCGGGAATTAATCAGAATTAAGGAGTTAATTAATTATTTAATTGTTTTTTGTGGGAAAACCGAAAAAATGAGATTTTAAAAATATATGCGTCCAAATCAAAGTAAATAGGTACATTCAAATAAAATTATAAACACAAATTTTAATCCAAAATGTCAACTGTTATTTATTTCAACGGTCAACCATAAATAAATCGAATCCAACAAAAGGCGTTCAAGGCCGCATCGGTGAAAAAACGATTCCAACAAACCGGTGGAAAAAAAGACACACGTATAGTAATTGGAAAACTTTCCCGAAACACGTCTGGGGGCCTATTCTTCAGTTGAGAGAATGATCATCGAGAGAACATACTTCTCTTAGTCAAAACCAGTAGAAGAGCATCATTTCGGGAGAACATTGGGAGAACTGTCATTGTCGTGCGCTATCAAAACGTCACTTTTTTTAATTAAAATGGATTTGGACGAAGCTCTTATTTATATTCATATTTTGAATTATATAGCTGAAGCGGAAGAAGATGCCAATCGACCAAATATAATTTTTTTAAGAAAGGAAGATCCTTTTGACTTTAGTGATCGAATATTCATAAAAAATGTTCGACTAAGTAAACCTTTGGCACGGGATTTAATAGAAAATAATGGAAAATATAATCTGTTATTACAATTGTCAAAAAATAATAAAAATTTTAAGTAAAGTGCCTTCTAAAATAGTTCTAACGCACAACTTAAATTTGGCAGCGCTGCTCCGTGAACCTATGCGATGTGAATGATTCAAGAATACCGAATACGATATGACCGAGAGAACAAATTGGTGATCGGACACTTCACATCCCACAGTTCAATGTTCACATCGTTCAACTTGGAGAATAGGGCCCCTGATGATTTTCTTTGGGGGACATCTTTTGGCGTATATTTGAGGCTTGAACTAGCAACCCCCTATAAGGGGGCGCTTCAACCCCTCAAAATTGAATAGGGAAGAGAGGGGTTGGGTGATACTTCATTTGTAAGGTCCTGGAAGCCTCTTTACAACGGTGTATGAAAAAAATCACATTCTTAAAAAAAATCAATTGTTTTATCATGCTTACAATCAAAAAAATCAAAACTGCTTCTTTAAATGAAATGTTCAATTTGTCTTCCATTGACTTCCATGCAATAATAAATTCTCTCGAACTAATAAAAAAAAATCAAAACATTTTCTTATCTTGCCTTTATTTTTTGTTCTTAGAAGGTGTTTATCACGTTATTCGATCATTTCATGTGATATAACAATTAATTTTTTTTAAGAATGTGATTTTTTTCATACACCGTTGTAAAGAGACTTTCAAGACCTTACAAATGATGTATCACTCAAGCCTTCTTCCCTATTCCATTTTGAGGGGTTGAAGCGCCCCCTCATAGGGGGTTGCTGGTTCAAGCCTCAAATATACGTCAAAAGATGTCCCCCAAAGAAAATCATCCGACATGTTTCGGGAAATTTTTCCAATTATTATGGGATAACAGATGGAACACACTGTATAGTTGTGATCCGACAGAATTGAACACTGGTCCATAAATACTGCAAAACGATTGGTTAAGGAAATCATTCAAAAAAGATGTAAGAATATTCTTGATTCAACAAAAGTATAAATACATAAACAACACTAAAAAACATTTAAGAACAAATGTCCGATTTTGAGATTATATCTAAATTTCTCAAAAATATATTGGATTGAAGATGGCCATAATTCGTGAAATGCAATACTGGTGCCATCTATCAACAGATAGTCACACTATCGAGTTGCACATATTACTTGTAGAGGCCGAAACTTGATTTTAAATTAACGCACTTTTCTCTCGCGCTCATGGAGAAACGATTATTACTCACGTTCAGGCCTCGTAACGAAATGGAGACACGCGTAACAAAAAAGCTACAAAAAAGTTACAAAAAATGAGCCTGGTCCGAGCTGGTGCCGCTACAAATATCCGCTAAGCTAGCGGATCCGCGCTTTTCTCAGGTTCAGTACAAGCTACAAAAAGGAGACTAGCGTAACAAAAAAGCTACAAAAAAGTTACGAAAAACCAGCTGGGTCTGAATCTGTGCCGCTACTATGGAATTTATGGAAATTCAAGCTAGCGGATCCGCTGTTTTTTCGGACCTGGGCAAAGCTACAAATTCGCAAATAGCGTAACAAAAAAGCTACGAAAAAGCTACAAAAAACCCACCAGGTCTTGTATGGTGCCGCCACAGAGCGCCCGCTAGCTTGATAGAGCCTTTTAATTTCTAAAAGTTTGAAGTTTTGACGAGCTGACAACTGACATGACATTTCAATACGAGCGCCATCCCGTTAATTGAAGTGGTACTAAATTACCAACCTCATGTTTTTCCATTTGAGTTACCAGCCCCTGGGGGCTATTTTCAAAGTATGGGAGCACCCATTTATCTCAAGATTCTCATCAGAAATGTCATACATCAATGTGGAAATGTTGTTTTTAAAGGCATCGAGGATTAAAATTCTTAGGAAGATTTTAATTCTCTCTAAATAAACCGAGAGAAACAGTCAGTGAGTTCACACTGGCCCTAAGAGCCCTAAAAATACGATTTTACGTTGACGTATGACATTTCTCTTGAGAGAATTCATTTCCATCAAGAGAAATGTCATACGTCAACGTAAAACAGTATTTTTAGGGCTCTTAGGGCCAGTGTGAACTCACTGACTGTTTCTCTCGGTTTATTTAGAGATAATTAAAATTCTCCTAAGAATTTTAATCCTCGATGTCTTTAAATACAGCGTTTCCACATTGACGTATGACATTTCTGATGAGAATCTTGAGAGAAATGAGTACTCACACGGTTTGAAAATAGGTCCCCAGGTCGTATGCGTCAATTGGCATATGACATTTATCGCATGCGTCAAGGAAAGTATATTTTTGAATGCTCTTCGATAAATATTTTGCGAACAGATCAACCTAACGAAGAGATGTAGATCATTTCAGCAAAATTCGATGATCTACCAATAGAAACCTAGTATGAAACTGCTTTACCGAGATGAATAAACGTCATGTCATATGTCATTGCAAAACCTATTAATGCCTATTCGCAAGTGACGTCAATTTTGCATGCGAAAACGAACCGAGTAAGTCAAAAATACAGTTTAGGTAAAAGTATACGTCAGGGTGGCGAATGATTCAAAAATTAACCCCCAGGCGCACAATGCTGCCATATTATTATAACCTGTCACTGGTCTGTCATTTTAAACGGATAGCCATTTTGTTTGGAATGCCTAATATAAAGTGATAATAAAATTATGTTTAAAAATTTTCGAAAAGTACTTGTTTCTTACTTTATAGATGATTTAATTATTATGTACCATAACAATTCAATCAAAATGGTTAAATAAATCGTCAGATGTGATTGAAAATAAATTAAAGAAATGCTTTTTAAAGTGTATGGAAATGCTATTTAAAAAATAGGGTAATTTCTTTTTCGTTGATTTTAATTACACTTGGCAACACCGCGAATATTTGAACTGATATAACTTGACAGATATAATTTTAAATTCTAATGAATAAGTTTACATAAATGATCAGTTAATGATCCTCGCAAGCCTTTAATATGCAATTTTTTTTTAAAAACGTTAAATTATGGGGTTTCCGGTGGTATATTTGAAAAATACGCTCCTTCCTAAACCTAAAGTGTAAGTTTCGTAAACAAAAATTGTATTTTTAAGCAAAAGGGCGTCTTCGCAATAATTACCAAATATTTTTCATAACTATAATTGCGTGAGATGAGATTAAAGCAAACAGTAAAATCAAACATGTAAGTATTCGATTCATAAAAATACCTAATCGATTCTGTCAATTATTAATCTGGGTTTTGTTAAAAATTTAAATTCTTAGCAACCATGCACATACATTACACGAAAATTGAAAAAATCTTTAGGTTAGAAACACCAAAATCTGCAGGTTAAAACTCAAATTTCTCTGTTATTTATGCGTAACCCGCAATTTTTTTTGTTATTTCACATATACAGTTAGTACAATTTTTTAGTTAAAATTTTTTTTCGAAATTCGTGTGTCTGTTACGTTTACAGGCACCAACTGGCCGAAATTTGAAACTGAATACAGTCCTTAAATAAAATCTTCAGTAAAAAATGTCTGCATGCAGAATAACAGTAGCATAGATTAACAAAGTTGATAAAAGAGTTGCACAAACCTTTGTCAAGCTTTTTTAATATTTCAGGACAATAGTGTTAACAGCAGACCACAACAATAACAACCAAAGTTTAGTAATCAAGCAAAATATTTCAGTATCTCCAGAATTATAAACGTATGAAAACTATAATAGGAAACATGTATGGCTTCGAATAGGAAATGATCTAAATTAGCATATCTAGTGAATATTGTATTTAAAGAATATATTTGTAATCAAAACTTGTTCTTCTACTCCAATACTAACCATATTACCATATAGAAATGCATTTTATAGTATTAAGCAAGATTCGGATCAAATGTACCCACAATTTATAAATATTATTAAACTAAAATAAAACATTTCAAATAACACCTGTTTTTTATTTAAATAAAACATGTTAAATATATGTTTTTATTAAATACATAAATTAGTCTGGACCACACATTTTTTGTTGTTTTTACTTCTAGTGTAAAAGTGACTACTAATTCATAGTCTTTCAAGTTTATTATTTAAAGAGACCAGCTACTACAAAATATTCTATTGATGATAACTAATTTCTCTTTAATAATGGTTTTGCATTTATCAACATTTTACATCTATTTAGCTCTTAATTAAATCACATTTAAATCAAGTAATCACATTTTCATATTCAACTTGTATGTATTCTTATTAGAACTTTTTTTTAATTTGAATTTTTTGACTGTAGTAACAGTCCATTCACCAAACCACAACCTTAGTCACTTAAAAATGTTGAAAGAGAATGTCATAAAGGTAAAATTCCTTCTTCTATGATGTTTTCCATGCAATTTTAGGTTGCAAACGTTTTGTCCAACACCTTTTTTACAATTTATCCCAAGCAACACTATGAAAGATTTAAATCTGGATTTACAGCATTCAGTTTTGAGATGAGTGCAGCCACAATGCAGTTTCAGAGATAATTTTCACATGAACACTTATTTACCACAGCACAAACGTATGTACCTATTCATATGTAACATTAAAATAAAGTGGAAACAATTGCATAATTCGGTATAAAAAAAAGTACAAAAAACTACGAGGAAAACAGTGGTTCATTCCACTTGTACCATAGGGACCGTGCGTGAAATATAGAGGCAGCACTACTGCCGAACTTAGCCCTCTCTAGTGTTTAATTTTAGAATTAAATGGGGTAAACATTGCAAGTAAATAATAAAGGGTATTTTTTTAAATATTAAATATAGTTAAAAATAGATACCGGCCCGTACCAAACAATCGTGTACATGGTCAAAATGACGTAAAATGTGAAACATTATTAAAATCTGGACATGCATATACATTTTAAGCAAAAAGATTTAAATGGCTAATAAGTGACAATAAATTGTAAAGTTGTACCTTAAACAAGTGTATCCAATGTTAAAATATCGGTATTTAGTAACACTGAATTTAAAAGTATTACAATAACATTTAAATAATGTAAATTAATAAAAAAGATTGATAATAATAATTATAAATCTTTTTAGCTTTATGTTAATCGAAATGTCATTCATCCACTGACGTTTATGAGATGTTCAATGATACATATTATAGATTCCTCACCCATCTATAAAAAAATTATGAAAAGCGGGTTGCAATGTGCCTTTCCTAGTGCTCACTAAATAGAGCCGTTCTAGCCCAAATGTGTTTTAAAATAAAATTTCAGCATTTTAATCTTTAGAAAAAGAAAATAATTAAAGTTTTACTTCAAGACATGTCATTATGTATTTGGAAAGTTGAGTTTTCATGTAGTTAAATAATATTAAGAGATCTAAACAATTTTTATAACAGATAGATATAAATAATTTTAGACTACTATTTCAGAAACAATTCTACATAAAATACATAATTGCAATATGTAATACAATTTTGAAAAGGTAATGTAAACAATTTTGATATGAGGTATAAACAACTTTGGGAAGAGTTGTAATTGGACACTTATCTATTATTCTGAATAATGTTTAATGGTAATGGCTGCGTTCATCCGCGCCACATGCTACCTGATCGATCTGGTAGCGCTCTCGAGTGGCACGTATGAACGGTGTATTTTGACATTTCGCTCAAGGAGCGGCCGCCATTAAAAGTAGCGCATTTTATTTACGTCTGATCGGTGATCACTGATCTGTCTTACGCACTTACGTCCACGGTTTGCTTGGTGACTAGTAGGGTTATATTAGCAATTGAAAAATAAACAAACCACAAATAAATAAACAAATCTTCAACCAGAGACATTCAACTCAAAAGTAAAATGAATAAACAATCAAATGTCACTTTTAAACATGGTTCATCCCATGGACGAAGGATAATTAGATAATTAGTTCATCCGTGCATAAAGATCGATCAGGTAGCGTAAGTGATCGCTACTTTTGTAGCGCTCCTTGAAATGGCGCGGATAAACGCAGCCATTGTCACTAAAAAAATTTACAAAAATCACTGGATTTTTAATATTTTAAAGTTTGTTACAATCTCTTTTGACAGTAATTGCAATGTATTATTTATATGATTATTTTAATAATAAATGAGAAATAGTTAATAAATTGTAAAGAGCGTGATAGTTTTGTCAAATTGGACATTCTTATTTCATATTCTACATTAGTTTTAATCAACAGAATAAACCATTATCTGTAAAAAGATATTTATATAAAATGTTCATTTAAATATGTAAAAATCTTAATGACAAGAAAACACTAAAGATTCTAATTTCTGAACCGGTTCTGTAAATGATTTCTTTACAACTAAGTGCTCAAAATTGATACAAACTAGATAAAAAGAAAACTTTGCCCAGTGAAATACGCTTTTCGTCGTCTGATTTACATATGGATAAGCAATCTTTGTAATTATGTATATCATTGGGTGTGAGGCATTCTTTACTATCGAATGAAATCCAGGTTTCCAAAGTGATGTGTTTGTACATCCACGGATGCAACAAGTTTTTTTCGATATTGATATTACGAAAATAATTCGACTTCATTTTATTAATAATTATTAAACAATAAATGCAGTATAAAACATTAATAAATACCCCCCATAAAGTTCACATTTTTGTCACCAGTTAGCGTTAAAGTCATGACGCACGGTCCCTATATTGACATTATTTTGCACGATGCAGGACAAACGATAACCGTGAATTTCGCCAAACGAACATCAGAAAGTGTTACCGACTTAAGCTGACTACTATTTCCCCCCTAGCCTCAGTCACCCCCTCATCAATTTACTGGGTCTATGTCGCGACCCTCTTAGGTCCGGTTTTTCAATCTCCGGCTATTTAGGATAGCTGGCAGCTACGGAGATAGCCGTCAGCCACTGACTGTCAAAACGTTTTTCGACCTCCAGTTATACGATAGCCGTCAGCTATTTTGACTGTAACCGTAACCGACACTTGCAAGTGGTAATTTCGTATAGATAGCCGCCAGCTATTTATTGTACATGCGTAGGACGTTGTTTGTCAAAGTTAGAGGTTAATATTTTTATTAATGTTATTATTTCTCAAAAATGGATTTATTTGAATACATTCACAGCAACGATGACAAAGAAATTATTTAAATTATTTAATATGTGCCAAGATGACCGTGTCGTGTATTGTAAGGGAATGGCCCAATTATTTTGATATTGATGAAAATAATTTTATTATAACATTTTTCTGCAACCTTCTCATTTCGTTTCCGTGATATTGCATTTTCCTTTTTTTTTACATTCTGTAAGATAAGCAAATTTCAATAGTAGGGCTCTATCTGATGCCGCGTAATTAGATATTTTCTCTTTTTTTTAAATCACCAATTGCCCAAAAACAGAAAATAACAAGATCTTAAAGAAAAATGGAAGCAATATAGAACAATTTTTATGTGAAGGTCGGTGACGATCAACACAAGACACGATATGTAAAGCGGAAAATTTAAATTATCCAATAAAAACCATTTAACAAATTAGCAGAAATGCCAACCTGTCTAAGAATAAATAAAAACTATTAGACTACGTAGCTAGCAGTTAAATTCGTGATGAAAAACACTTCCATCCATGTTCCATCGGTAACAGGGACTTTGACTGCCAGCTAAATATAGCTGTCGGCTACGTAACAGCCACTTTGACTGGACATTGAAAAACCGACCCTTAGGACCACATACTTTGATTTTCTTTTACTATACGGAGAATGGTCGCACTGCGCAGCTTTCTGAGTGCCTTTTAAAAGGAGATAGAAAACTCCGCCATTTTGTACCCTTATTACGTGTTGCCTACATCTTGGCGCAATATTTTTAATAGGTGTGTTTTAATCATCCGCTTCTGCTTCGGAATTGTCGGTTTTCTTGTTTTAATCTGACAGGTTAAAACGACTAAACCGACAATTCCGGAAGCAGAAGCGGATGATTAAAACGCACCAGATATTTTGCTTGCTGTTGTCAGTGTCAGTGAATATTATTTTTGAAGTCACAGTTTATTGCTAAAGAATCAGTTAGCTCACTCGGACCAGTTGAAAGTTCCAAAATAACATCCCCTCCAGGGATACAAATTCAGGATACGCAGAAGACTGCTGTTTTATTATAGGCGGTTGTCATATATTGTATTATCCGAGTTGCACAGTGTATAAACTGAAACATTGAGATCAAAAGTGCCGACGCAGAGTGACCGATCTTGATTCTTTAGCTCTAAACTGTGTCACAGGGTTCAAAATGGCCGCGCCCTATGTTGGGCGTGTCGGACCTCTCTCTTGCCTCGTATAGTAATCAAAGTATGTGCTTAGGACCGATTCCACCGTTGTGTTAAACGAAGTTTAAAATGACATTTTTACATTAACAACGTCATTTTAATCTCCCTTTAACAGAATGGTGGAATCGACCCTTAGATATACCAGCTCTGGTGCGTTTTAATCATCCGCTTCTGCTTCCGGAATTGTCGGTTTAGTCGTTTTAACCTGTCAGATTAAAACAAGAAAACCGACAATATCGAAGCAGAAGCGGATGATTAAAACGCACCTATTAAAAATATTGCGCCGCGATGTAGGCAACACGTAATAAAGGATCAAAATGGCGGAGTTTTCTATCTCCTTTTGAAAGGCACTCAGAAAGCTGCGCAGTGTGACCATTTTCCGTATAGTAAAAGAAAATCAAAGTATGTGATTGTACCAAACAGAATCCCGATGCAGAGTCTCGTACAATTAGTGACGGAACTCTTTATCCGGAACTCCTGGACGATTAGTCACTTCCATTTTAAAAATCGTCGCGGCAACACTGCTAACTGAAATAAGAAAAGAAAAAGAAGCAGAGGTGCGGTCGTCGTCAGTGTTGTTCCTGGGGGTCAATTCTCGACTTGTAGGAACCTTTTCCTATAGGAATTTGTGACACTTTCCTATATGTAGGAAAATGTCATAAATTTTCGATGTATATAAAAATGTCAAAAATTCCTATAGGAAAATATTCCTACGAGTCGAGAATCGACCCCCTGGTTGTACAATTGTACAAAAAGTTGTACAATCAGTTATGCGGTTGTACCACAAAGCACATAGAGGTTCCACGTGAATGACCAAGGTCAAAACCGACAACTGACATTTTTTATGCTATTTGCTCCAAACTCTAGATGGGGCTACTGGTAAAATTCTGATTTCTTACTCCATTTTTAAGCTTTATGGGAGAAAAACTTAACCAAAGACTCCAAAGATGTGACGTGTATTTATTTATGTTTTTGGTTAAGGCCAAGTTCAATTTTGTTTGACATATCATCACGATTTTTTTTAGGTTAGAAAATTGGATTATCGATTTTTTTCATTCGAAGTAATAAAAGACGTCACTTTAAATTTCTATCTCTTTATGTCAACAAATTTCTAACACGATGAATTTATAAAACGTATGTCACTAATGAATATGTGGCTGCAATTGACGGCAACACTGTCAGCTAATCCATGGCTACTAGAGTACATACAGGTCCGGTATAAGCCATGGAAAATAATAATTTAATGTTTTGATCGAGTTAAATAAAATATCAAAATTAAATGTTTATTTTTAAGTAAACGACATTTTTAAATGTATACGTCTTCAATCAAAAATAATATAGGCAAGTGTATTATACGAGTGTACTGGACAAGAGATAATTTTACCCTTTACTCCAGTTTTTTGTAATGAAACCAGCGGTAAAATAGATATTTGTGTACCAAGGCTGTGTTTTGGCCGAATTAGACATATGCGTTCAAGTCTAAGCTAGTTCTGGTTAAGTATAAGAGTAATATGCAAGAAACGGGTGTTCAATCAAACTTGACATCGAGATAGATGTCACATAAGCAGGTGTACTGAAGATGAACTTTGCAGGACCAAGCATCAGATAGGTATAACACTTGATATTCTGAAAACTATGTGAATAATACACCGAATAAGAACGAATGGAAGTGTCAGAAGGAGGCTAAAGGCAAAAAATAGACGGAACAGAGCCTAATAGATAGATAAGTCATATTTTAGCCAGGAGAGAGTCGATGAGTGTTATAAATATAGTTATTTATGAATGTATTTTTAATGTATAATTTCAGTTTATTTTCATTTTTGGTATAAAACTATGGCTGACATAATAAAACTCTTAAAAGTATATATATTTTCAATCTTTATTACTATACATTATTTAGTATTCATTTATTCTCTCTGACCTAGGGAAAAGGTCAGAAAACCCTGGTCATAATTGTTTACAATGTTGCGTGTTCCTATAATGATACAAAACATTACAGAGGAATGATACTTAGCCGATGAAATCTCACCGAGTTCACGCATGACATATTGTGGTATGGAATATGACTATCTCTGATGCATCTGCAGATTAAAATTTATTTTTGCGTACTGTTTTCTATCAACTGATACCCCAAATTTATACAAGCCACGTCTTCGCACCACAATGTGACATAGCATCAAATCTGCTTAATCTCGTACCATTTTTTTAAAGTATCAAGGATATTCTTGGTGTAGCTGATCATCATGTTTCGAGTCACTGAACCTAAAAAATAAGAAATATCAATAAATAGAATTCGGAATTTATTCCAAAAATATTTTTCTTTGGGAATTATATAGGATTTCTCGTTAATATACTGACAAACTTTTAAAGGTGGTAGGTGCATCAAAATAAACATTTTTTTGCTTAATAAAATAAGAATAATTTTATTGCCCAACAAATTAATCCATTTACAGAACAAAATACATGAAATAAATGTTAAACATAATATTTCGACAGAAAATAATTTTAGCAACAGCAAGAAAAAAAAAAGAAAGAATCCTAAATACATTAGCTACAAATTAGTACAACTAATGGTCAAAATAAATATCCCAATCAGAACAAAATTAATTAAAATTTGAGCACATTAGCCTTATAGGTGAATTTCTTCCCAAGTTCGTTCAAATACTTGCTGTATAAAATGTTTTATGATATCTAATGGCTGTTTGGGGAACATTAAAATTTATTTAATTTATCAAAAATAGTACATCAATAGTGTTATGTAATATTTTATAAAAAAAATGTAACACTGGAAACTACCCTTCTATTTTCGAAAGAAGCAGAGATTCTTCAATACCTCGAATGGGATACAGCTCATCTATTTTAAAAGAAAGGTACTTGAGAGATCGCCGCTGAACATTTTCCAATGATCTTTTATGAATATTGTAAATAAGGTTCCAGATAAGAGATGCATATTCTAGCCTGGAACGAACTAAAGAAAAGTAAAGGATCTCCAAGCTTTAAGAGTTTGTAAAAGAACGAGTATTACGAATTAAGAACCCTAAGCTTTTCAACGCAGAAGCAACTGTATTTTCAATATAATCCGAAAAAGTAACTTTTTGGTTGAATAATATACCTTAATCTTCAATTTGTGCACAAGTCCGATAAATGTAGGCTGTTAAATAAATAATCAAACTCCACCTTGTTGATCAATCAATATATGTTTATTGTCAGAGCTACAAGAACTTATTATAATACTTCTAGTATAGGAACATACTTCACATTTAGACACATTCATTCAGCTTGTTTTCATTACACCAATTTTCAACGATTCCCAAGTTGGGTCTGTAAAAAGTAACAGTCTTGAATTGATGAGATTGAGGTAAATATTTTTAAGTCAGCAGCGAACAGCAGGTTAAATTTATTGCCAAGTCATTTATAAATATACTAAATAATAGTGGTCCCATATTGGAGCTCTGTGGAACTCCAGATGTTGCTGTGAGGGGTGAAGATGAAAATCCGTTGTAAAAAACATAATAAAAACGATGATTTAGGTAAGATGAAAATAATCTCAACAGCGACTGATCAAACCCTAAGCATTCCAACTTCCTTACAAGAATATTATGATTTTTAATTATTACAAAATACATTATGTATGTACAAAAAATATTCTAAACATATTTTAACTAACAAGAGTTTTATTTTTAACTAGTTATATTCAAAAACAAATGTCATTTTTAAAACTATGTTTAACAATAACCGATGAGTATACAACAAGGTTCACAGTTTAAACTAAGTCTACATTTTAACTGCCTATTGTACAATCCGCCATATATATACAATTCAAAATTAATTGTCGAGTTAATTGTATTTCTTTAAAATGCACTTGATTCTGTTGATCAAAATCATTCGATAAAAAAATTAAATAGTATTGGTATAAAGGTGCTTTTTATATCTATGCTATAAAGCATGCATTGGGGTAGCATGTAGATTATCTAAGTATCAGGTCAGAGAGATTAAAATTAAATAACATATGTAGTGGGATTCTCATCTTTTGAGTATGTCTCCTATCGAGACTCCTATCTTTGTTCGACAGACAGCGATTTTGATGTAATGTCTCTCTCTATTCTGTATGTAATGTGTCGAGTTGGCACAAAAGAATCACTGTTCTGATCAGAAGAAATTAACCACATCAAAGGAAGAGAATTAGGTCCCCTGTTATTTTTAATTTATATTAATGATTGTTAATGTTGCAATAATTGATATGACATTTACCTGTTTGCCTATGATGTCCTTATCTATGTTTCTTGTAAGTTGTAAGGATTCAGATAACTAAGAGTTAATTGTCAATGAAACTCTGCAAAATGTTTATAAATGATGTTGCAATCATTTGTTAAAAATCAACACAAATACCTAAAACAAAATATAAGCTGATAAGTAATAACTAGATGCAGTTTGTGGACAAACAATATAGGAAATTGGAAGAAAATCTATACAGTTAGTAGAAAAATTCAAATATTTAAGGGTAATTATTCAGAAACAGATGAAATTCACAGACCATATGCAAATACTGTTATCAAAACAATTATTGCAGTTAAATTACATTTCCCATTTAGAATGTTATTAAAATAATTGTTATATTATTACATTATTTTTTACTAAATTTGAATATTGTGATATTAGCAAACTAGCCAAATAAATAAAATAAAATAAAAACCGAAAACATACCTGGATCTACAATAATATATATAAATAATATAAGTACATTGCATCTTTTAAATTATTAAAGTCCATTAAATTGAAACGACACGTCAAACCATAAACGTCAAACTTTCAAAACAAACATGCTTGTGTTGTGTTCCAAACAGAAAATAGCATTTATAGAATAATTTATTTACTTGCAACCTTTCCCCGCACACCACCTCGCCCCTCACCCATAAACATGGTCAAATTGGGCTAAGCCATTTTACATTCGTCTGCATAGGGAGCGATGTTGCAATTTTTCAATTTTTAGTGTCTATTCCGTCTGTTCAGATGGCAGCATCTTATGGGCCCTACATTTTTAAATCTTATCACAAGAATCCTGAAATAATTAGGCAAAAATAAAAGAATGTATGTTGCGTTTTAACTTCTAAATACTATAAAAAATGATGGAAAGTCCATAACTTTTAAATATTTGTTAAATATCACTTATTAAAATATTATGCATTAAAAGTAAAACAAACCATAGACTTTCCATCATTTTTTACAGTTTTTTGAACCCATTTATGAAAACAGTTTTTTAAAATATTATCGTTCAGAGCTGTATTTCTTGTGATAAAAAAGTCGCCGTCACTTGTCATTGAACTTGGCCTTAATCTCATTTTTCCGTCTGATTTTAGTGATTTTTTGTTGGCTTTGGCTTTTGGTTTCTGTTTATAGTTTCGTCTTAGTTATTTGCAAAATTGTGATGTTTTGCTTTTCTATTTGCTACTGTGTTTTGCAATAATTTTGGTGCTACCTGTGGGTGCTACGTTGAAAACTTCGAGAAAAACTTATTGATTCACCATGCATCTGCATCATAAAAAGACAAACGGGTATAACAACTAATTGATAATCAATTTATCACTGGACTAGATTCCGAAATCATTTTTCACATAAGAGAGTAATACACAAAGCATTGGAGTAATACCACCATCTGTATTTGGAAGGAAAATACCTATTTATCATTGAATGAATAGTTAAAATGATTCACCTTTTAATACAATACCTATATTACATTTGTCCTCGGTTTAAAAGACATTTATAAAATATATTATTTTAGTGTTAATAAAATGTAATATCCTAGTCTCTACTTCACATTTAAATTATTGATAGGTATTTTAAAGATTTGAGAGTAAGTATTCGTTAAATATGTATTATTATTTGTATTTATTTTTATCTAATAATATTTATTTAAGTTATTAATAAACATATTTTAAGAATGTTCTATTTGATTATTTATTGATATATCTTATATTTATTTAATAATAATATGCAGAACCAACTCTCCACATCAGACCCCTGCTTATAACAAATTAATTCCTCAAATTTGGTATAATCGACCTAAATTATTTTGTAAAATAAAAGTTTCGAACTTACTAGTTCCATTCTTTATTTTATAAAATAATTTATGTGGAAATCATTTAAAATTTAATTTAAAACTACTACCTACTCCTAAAAATTACAATTTGAATTTACCGCCATCTGTCAATTGTCATTTTAGTTCCAGCTCCAAACACAAGGTGGCGCTAATTTGGTTTAAAGTTTAACATTGGCGTGGGGTCTCTAGAAGATACGTGCTTTGTGGGTTGTTCTGTTATACGCACTTTTGAAAAAAGACAGAAATGTTGTACAATTTGAAATTGCTAAATATTTATGTAAAATGGGTATATAAAAGGTTTTCTTCGCTCAAAAAGTCTACGATTTGTTAAATAGCATGCATTAAAATTAATAAAAAAATAAAAGTTTAAATTTGGCGCCATTCGCGACCAATCAGTACACCGTTTTACTTCAAAAATATATTTTAAACTGGAAAAATGAAGAATTTTAAGCATGGGAAAGTAGTAGGCCATAGTCTGTCAATAAAAAAGAAGAAGATTAATTAGTGGTTGTACAATCGAAAGTAAAAGTGTACAATTTTGACACTGAAAGTTGTACAATTCAAAAATCCCTAGGAACAACACTGGTCGTCAGTGTTGCCAGTTTATTACAATTGTAACAAATCTATTACATTTATGAAGGGTTTATTACATTATTACATTTCCAGTAAATCTATTACATCTTCAGTAAATCTATTTTCAGTATATCTATTACATTTTCAGTAAATCTATTACATTTTCAGTAAATCTTATTACAAATTTCACGAACCTAACGATTTAACGTAACCGTGTTGTCTGGATTTTGATTTTATCATTTACTCCAAACAAATAATATAATAATAAGATTTACATTTTTATGGTCAGGGGGTAATTTGGTTATTAATTAATAATGGATTTAGTTTTTGTAGCTATGTTCGTGTAGAGATGTTCTGATATTTTTGCAAACAGATTTTAATTTTATATTATAAATAACTTATTAAATTTGTGATAAAGAAACCAAAAGCTGCGACTACCGCTATTTACACAAATAGTGCAAAAAATCAAAGAAAGAAAAAACACATTTTGCGTTGACTGAAACTATTACATTTTCTTTAAATTTATTACAATTTTGAGAGCTCCTCTATTACATTCCTTCGGAATGCTCTGGCAACACTGCTGGTCGTCGTTGTTTGTAAATGTAAAGGTTTGGTTATGTTATTCTTAAACAAATAAAGTAATTGTTTTTGTTTAATTTTCGATTATTAAATTTTTAAAACCATGGATTTGAAACAAGAACCCTTAGATTTATATGAAGGGGTTATTGTTAAAACAGAATCAGATATTGCTTCAGGACAAACGGAAGAAAATGATAGGTGTTCTACAAAACAAGAAACGTTTAAATACGATCATTATGCACTTGGATTTGACGATATGGACAATAAATGTGAATATCCAGTTACTGAGAATTTCGAAAATGTTGATGAAATTAAACAAGAAACAGACGAAAGTATAGTGCCTAAAATTGAATATCTACCTTTGAATTTTCCAGAAAAAATTGAGTGTGAATCAATACAACTTGTTTCTGGAACTATTAAAAAAGAACTTGATATTAGCGATGCCGTTGACGTTAGCAAAACCATGCAAGAAGTTAGTGATGATGAATATATGGAATTTAAAACTGAAAGAAAACTTTTGAATACTCATTGTGATTTACCGACTTTCAAAAGTGAAAGTACTGAATTTTGTGACAGTTTCATACAGCCATGTAGCAGTAATGCTGAAAAGACATTGAAAACGTTAAAAACTACAAGAAATGTTATTTCTAAGACAAAGAAGAAGCTATATCCTTGCCTTGTCTGCCAAAAAAGTAAGTACTCTCTTTAAATACAGTTAATTAATTTACATTGATATCTTATTTAAATAATATCGGTTTTATTTTTAAAATGAGTAAAGAGAGGTCAACCACAGTTTGAAATCAATTACGATAATTCCAACTAAAACTCTAATAATGCCATTAACAATTTCCAACAATTACAATTATTCCAGTGAAAATTTCAACAATTCTAAACATGGGCGCAGTTCAAAAAATTTACAGGTGGCAGGTCTTATAGACAGGGTCGAAATGCCATAGGTTAGGTTATGGTAAAAAATTATACTTAAGGGGGGGGGGGGGGGGGGGGGTGGGGGGGGGGGGGGGGACAAGTAGAATTTTGGTAACTGTAACCACATATTACACCAAAATAAACGTTGTATTTGGTATAAAAATTAGTCATTTATGAAATTACACACTCTAAACCACTAGACAACGTCGCTAACGTTGAGCATGTCTTTTTTAAACTAGGACGTTGTTACAACGTTTACTTAACCAACTACAAGTAATAAATATTTAGGGAATGTGAATAACATTGTAAAAACATTTAAGTGACAACTTTAGTTAGGTTAAATGTTTTCTTGACATAGGCTCAACCTTGTAAGATTTAAGTAAGCAAAGGTAATTTTTCAGTTAAGTTATGAACATTTTCGTGGAGTCATCTTTGCAACTAACCCAATAAACTAAAAAAATACAGACTTAGGAATTGAATGATGTTATAAAAATAAATTAAATTTCAATACAAAAAAAGTATTAGAAATTAAAAAAAACAGACTTCAAAAACGTGCAGATGCCATCACCACATCTTAACCAAATTTATGTGGGACCACCCCTGAGGTACCCCCTTACTAACAAAAAAAGAATCATAGAAATCGGAAAAGGTGGTAAAACATTATCGCTAAACATACATAAAAAATGAAGAGTTTGAGGATTTTCTCATGGACCCAATTATTAGATTTTGACCAAATTTATATGGGACCACCCCTGAAGTAGCCCCTTTCTAACAAAAAAGAATTATTGAAATTGGACAACATGTTAAAGAATTATCGCTGAACATACATAAAAAAAAATATCGCGACGAATTGATAACTTCCTCCTTTTTTGAAGTCTGTTAAAAAATGTAGCAATATGATAATAAGTAGATTGAAAAGTCCTGTTATTTTCAGTTATCTTATAAATGAAAAAGAAATAAAACGACATACAGAGGTAAATATCACCTACGAATGTGTTCTATCATTTTCTAGTCATGTAAAAAATATGGTTAAGGTTGCAAATAGAATGCTGGGGTTCATAATTAGGCAAACTAGAGGTTTAGTAACATAAAATCTATAAAAATTCTTTATTATGCTCTAGTTATACCAAAACTTGAATTTGGAGTATGGATGTGGGAACATCCAACTAATCTATACGAGATTGAAAAAATATAAAATAAAATCTTGGAACTGCAAACTTAAAAAAATAATTAAAAATACCTTCCCTACACACCAGAAGGAATATGATATAATAGTTATTTATGCAACAAATGTGTAAAGTTACTCGCCTACGGCTCCTGCGACAACATTCACATTCGTCAAAAAAGGGACTTTACACACGAGTGGCATACAATATTTTTTCTACTACCGTACACATAATCCACTAATATTAGAAATATAAAAGTTACTTTTTTCACTAGTGAAAAAAACGAGGAAAAAAAGTACTTTATGCACTAGTGAAAAAAAGTAAAATGTGCCAAAAATTGTACACAGCAACAAAAATAAATTTATTGGAGCTTTACAAATTTATAATTCTTACAAAACAAAATGACTAACAAATGAAGCAATATTTAAAAAAATAGGTTTTTAACTCTTATGAATATTAATATTGAATGTGCAATTATTGCAATTACCAAAACTTAAGGTTTTGGCCTTTTCCAGCACAGAGTTTGAAAAATGTGATATTACTTCTGTAACCCTATTTTGAGCTTCGAGTGGTATGGATTTGGCCTTTTCAAGTAAAGAGGTTGAAATATTTTGTGTAATTCTAGTTTCACTGTCTAGTGGTTCCACTAATTCTTCATTAGAGTTGTCAATGGTAAAATTGTAGCTTTGTTTGGAAGTGGATGGCATACTGTCATCCATCAAAATTTTATTAGAAATTTTGCTTTTTTGTGTTATTGTGCTGTCTACGTAGCCTTCTGCAACAGCAGATGATTTCCATCCTCCATGTTTTTTGACCGTTAGAAGGTCTCCTCCAGAATTTGCCAGCATAGTGGCTGAAGACCTCCTAAAGCAGTGTCCTGTAAAAGCCGTTGGATTGGGCAAGTTTAGATACGTTGCTATAACACTTGGCATTTTACCAAAAGTATTTATCCCTACAGGCTGTTTAGAATATTTTCCATTTGCGAATTTTAAAAAAATCTGTTACAATTTATATTTGATGGTCTTAATGAGGTATATTTTTTTATGAAAGATAAATAATCAACTGCAGAATTATTTGGATTAAAAATCGTAAAAATGCGTTCTATTCCATTTTTGGTTTCTGATACTTTGACAATATACACTGTTTGTTTATCTTCCACATCGTTAATTGTCATTTTACATAATTCTTCCCGGCGACAAGCTCCCGCAATTCCAATTATAAAAGCTACCTAAAAAATAACATATTGTAATGTTACAAATAATTTATTAAACATTAGGAAATATCTTGACGTTGCGTATCTAAAACTCCAAATAAATGCTATTGTAAAAAATATAAAAGTTTTAGGTATAATGTGCTGCCTAACTACCCCGGTGGCCTGTTAGGACAGCAACTGATTTTGTTAGGCAACACACCATACGAACACACATCTCATTGCAAAACTTTACAGAATATTTTAATTTTATACTGATCATTCAAGCATTTACTGAGGCATTTACTTACTTTGATCATTAAAAACTTGGAATCTGGAGCTTTCAACAGAAAATTAATTAGATCTCGTTCAAAAATTTTGGATTTTTTTGGTCTATAACCTTTATTTTTTTGTTTGAGAAACGCTATTACTTGTTGAATTTCGAAATATCAACGTTGTTTTTATATTTTAAGGTGCTTTTAAGCATAGAATAAATCGACCATAGGGTAGAAGCTTTGCAATTCTTCAATTCATCAAAAAAATATGCTAAAATAACGTACTTTACGCACGGTAGTAGAAAAAATAATTAACTATAAAATTAATTCACTTGAGCTACTATACTTAATACGATTTAATATACCTCCGAGGAGAACGAGGCATCTATGTATATTGAAAACACCTTTAGTTCTTACCACTGACAGGTCACCTTTTGTGACGATGCTCCGATTGGCAAATAATAAATATTAACACTTGTATTGATGTAGATTGAACATTATCATTTAATATATTCCGAAAACTTGTATTTAATTATTACATTACTCTTGATTAATTATTATATTAAGTACTCTTAATTAATTTTAATACTGAATAAGTTGTAATATTAATTGTAATTACCTACTGTTTATTATTACTGAGACCCTTCCTATGGGGCCTCAGTATTGAATTCGTGCAGACGAAAAAATTTTCTTATCCCCATTTTTTTAGACTTTTTTTCACGTTTCCGATCATTCTGATTCCGAAAATACAAAAAAAATTTTTCGTATGGTCGTCTGTGTGTATGTATACTGGCACGATAACTCGAGAACGAAAGTTCTGATTGACTTGCGGTTTTAATTTTCTTGAATAATTGCTTCTAATTTAGAACCCTATTGATTTTCAGAAGTTTTGGTTCATCCTGACTACTTTAATATTAATTTTCTTAAAATCCTCCCATGCATTTCTAATGTGACTAATTTTATGCATTCCTAAGAGTCCTAACATTGCATACATTGCAAACATTCTCCAACGACCTGTCAAACAACAGCTGCTGATTGTAAAGGTGAGATTTCTAAGGGGGTTGTGGCTTTCATAGTTGCAATCATACACCTCATTTAAAATTATAAAAATAATAGTAGTTGGATGTCCAAAATATGAACTGTGATTGGTGGATTTTGCTGTGTTCTCACTACCTAGAATGGATATAAAATATATTCGTTCAGTTGAACGCAATAGCATACTTTTTCGTTTTGTAGTCTGTACGTAAATAAGCTAATATTCATGAGGGTATAAAAAAATTAGTAATTTGTGCATCAAGAGTAGATGGAAAATCCACTCTAGTTGTACAGTATATTTTTTCTACGACTCACTAACGAAAATCGAAAAATCAAAAAATCGAATTATCGAAAAATCTAAAAAATCTGAAAACCGAAAAAATCGAAAAATTTAAAAACCGAAAAATCGGAAAATAAAAAAATCGAAAAATTGTAAAAATCGAAAAACAAAAATCGAAAAATCCAAATCAAAAAATCGAAAAATAGGCAATGAATAGTGACATTTCACATTTGACATTACGTTTAACAAAAAAAAAATGAAATCTGTAAATTGTGTTTTATTTTTAAAATAATTGAACGCCCTTATTGAAAATAGCCCAGAAATGTTGAGAGTAAATTTTTGACGTACTCATTTAAGAATAACGGATAAAAACGGATGCTTGTCGGGCTAATGAGATGTATTTCATGAAAATTAGTGATATACAAGACCTTGGATTAATTTTTTTAGTAAGCATCAGACGATAAAAGTCTATTGATCAAGGTTTTTCTTCATATATTACAATGAGGTATTTATTTTTTAAAGTCTTTAATAATTATGGAAGTTTGTCCGGTTAATGAGATGCATTGCATGAAAATTAGTGATTTACAAGACCGATTAGCCTTTTTAGTAAATTTTTCCAAAATCAAGACAAAAACAACTCAAAATTTTTTAATTACTGAATTTTTTTAAAAAATATGTAAAAAATACATCAGTAGTCGTCCAACACTACTATTTATAAACTATCAGAATGATAAATGCAATGCCCAAAGAATTGGTATTAATCGAGGGGCAAACCACCTGAGAAAAATTGTACACCATAATTCCACCAGAATTCCACGTACTTCCAAGTACTTCCACTGGAATTCCACTTACTTCCACTGGAATTTCATGTACTTCCACTGGAATTCCCCGTACTTCCACATACTTCCACTGGAATCCCACTTACTTGTACTGGAATTCCAGGTACTCCCACTGGAATTCCACGTACTTCCACTGGAATTCCACATACTTTCACTAAATTTAGTTCCATGGAATTCCACTATCATGCACAGTAAAACTCCAAGTACCCTCTATTTACCACTTTAAAAAATGAAATAAAAGTAGGTATGTTTTACTTATAAGGTTGTAAATTTTATGGATTTTGTGTACATATCAAGTACATCTCAATATTACTAATTCATAAAAAGATTCTGCGCATGTGCTGACTCATTATACATTTATATTATAGTTTATTGTTTGAAATCTTTTGATGTAAATATGTCCTGGTTACCAATAAATAATAGGTATAGTCTATACCTACTCAATATATGTTATTAGTGATAATTCGGAGATTTTAAATTTTTTGGGGACTGACCATGATATTAAATGTTGACAGAGTATCATAATCTATATAGGGGGTGCAGATAAAAAAAAATCGGCAAGTTTTTTGTGGCCATTCAAGAAAGTACATTTTTCCAGGACGGTATGAAAAATTCCAAAATATTTTTTATGCTGATCTAGCTCAATTAAATTTGGTAAAACTTCCCTTGAAAATTTTTCTACATTTTCAACGTCTTCGTCGGTCATTTCCGCAATTAAGCGCAGTGAAGTATATCCATTTATTGCTAGGATATTTTTCAACTCTTTTGGTATTTTTACTTTTAAAGCCTTTTCAGCTTCAGAGAACTCGTTAGCATTTTGCTCTGATATATCCATGTTGGCCCTGGATAATAAAAAACAAATTCAGCCTACTTGTTATGAAATATACAGCCCATTTTTCGACTATCAACCAATCTTCTCTTTCCCATAATTTTTATTACTTAGAGGGAGGGATTTTATCTCCAAAATCACTCCTTGATACTCTCCTGTAATAAAATCTAAGATCTACATAAACTCTAAAAAAATGTGGTCGTAGAAAAAGTATTGTGCAACATGGTGCGCAAATCACTTTTCTCACACGCTTGATTTGACCATTGCGTTTAACTGAACGAATATAATTCATATCCATTCTACCTAGTAAGCACCCTGCACGGATATGAAATCCACCAATAACAGTTTTTATTTGGTTAATAGCCTACCGTTATTATTTTAAATTTAAAAAGTGATACTTTTGTCAAACTTATTGTCTCAGTATATTTTTAGTTAAGATTAAATATAATATAAAATGAGTGATTCTTTTGGAAAATCGATAAATACCTAACAACATTTGTCTATATTTTCAAATAAATTGCAACTTTCCATAAAATTATCTAAAATTGATTATTTAAGAATGGGTACTAGAAACAAAATATGAAGTTTGGAGGTAAGAGTAGTGAGATGATATGCGAAAGATCAGGGATTCAAAGACTAGTTAAACAAAATATTTTTTTTAGTTTAATTTGTTTCATAAATTAGTAAAAGTCATAAATTAATTTAAAAATAATTATTTTTACTTAATATAAACTAATTTTTTAAAATTTGTAGATTTTCGTTAGTAGGTCGTAGAAAAAATATACTGTACAACTCGAATGGATTGTCCGTATCGCACTCCTCTTTCGGCATCATGCTCAAACTTCGTCTTCGTGTGATATCGCCACCATATATAGAGGGTGTTTATTAATTTAGTGCCGATACTTAAGGGCGTGAATCCTTGGGTGATTTTAAGAAGAAAAGTTAATATCAACATATGTCGTAAATTCCTTAATTTTTGAGCTACAGGGTGTTACAACTTTTAAGAAAAAAATATTTTTTTTTTTTCATAATTTTCTTATCACTGCAGATATTTCTATGAAATTTTGTAAACACCTTTTAATCATTAAGGAGCATTTTTTGACGTATAAGATTTTTTTAAATTTTTACCAGTGACTTCCGTACGGGGTTTGAACTGAATATTTTTGAAGAAAAAAATGGTACGTCACTGCTTTTTCTAAAATCCAAAATTATTTTTGAAATATTCATTTATTTTTGAGCAAAATTGGCCCATAGACTTGCTTTCGTACGATGCACTGT
Organism: Psylliodes chrysocephalus; assembly: GCA_927349885.1. Lineage (NCBI taxonomy): Eukaryota > Metazoa > Arthropoda > Insecta > Coleoptera > Chrysomelidae > Psylliodes > Psylliodes chrysocephalus. Next base: position 85,803,991 of record OV651814.1, read on the forward strand.
GTTAGCGTAAAAAAATAAAAACCAAAATTTTTTTTTCTTAAGCTGCTTTTGATTTTTTGTTGAAATTTGGTAGGCACCCACCATGCGTGAAAACACTTATTTTGTGGCAAAAATTAATTTTCTACTTCCACCAATGACGGCCACGTAGGCATCATATTGAATGTTTGGATAGAAAAAAAAACGTACACCTCTGATTTTTTTAAATTCTATGTATTTTAAAAATCGGGATTTATTTATAGTAAAATGAAAATTCAAAATCTTGAATCTAAAACGAAATTACAAGAGAATACAAACAAAATAAAGAACCCAAATAATTTACAGTAATTGTTGGAAGTGTCCTCCACCCACACGTATGCAAGCATCTACTCTTCTTCGCATAGACTGACGCACATTTTCAAAGATTCCTGGGGTGTTTCTTATGGTTTGGCAGCAGACTGTTATACGATTTTGTAACTCTTCTTCGGTTTGAATCGGCACTGCGTACACTAAGCTTTTCAGATGCCCCCAGAAAAAGAAGTCTAAACTATTAAGGTCGGGAGATCTAGGCGGCCATGACTGCATTCCTCCGCGACCTATCCACCGATTGCGATAGGTGTGATTTAAAAATTCACCTTTCGTAAGCTAAAATGTGGAGGCGCACCATCGTGCATTAGCCACATCTGGTTTCTTAATAAAAGAGGAAGGTCTTCAAGCATTGGCGGCAGATCATCTTCAAGGAAGTGTAAATATGATTGTCCATCAAGTCTTCTTGGGAGAAAAAATGAGCCTATCAAATAATCATCAATAATGCCAGCCCAAACATTTAATGAGAACTGTTCTTGATGATTTGACTCAACAATTGCATAAGGGTTTTCATCCGCCCATAAATGGTTATTATGGAAATTTATTATTGAGTTTCGAGAAAAATTAGCTTCATCGGTAAAAAGAATGTGCCTGTCAAATAATGGATTTTCCAGCAGGTTTTGAAGAAACCACTCACAGAAATTAATGCGCAACGGGAAATTTCTAGGGAGTAATGCCTGGACTCTTTGAATGTGATATGGGTATAACAAATTTTCGATGACAATTTTCCAAACAAGTACATTTGAAACATTAAATGTTGACGCGATTCTCCTCGTGCTAGTTTCGGGGTTCTCCTCAATTTCATGTAAAATTCCTTATTCAAGTTCCGGTGTTCTTACTGTTTGATGGACTCCTTTAGCCCTGTGGTCTACTTTTAAAGTTCCGGTTTTGTGAAGACGTCTATGAATCCTAGAAAATGTTCTCGGATCGGGTAGTACGCGATTTGGATACCGCTCTTGGTATATCCGTCTGGCTTCGTATGCATTTCCGTCTGCAAGCCCATAACTAAAATGCATGTCAGTTAATTCACTGTTCGTAAAATTTACCATTTTTTTTTCAGATTTTAACACCTACTCTAATAATAATGATTTAATAATGTAAAATCAATGTCAACTTTATTGTCTATGAAAAGAAACGTCAAAAATGATGACGCTTTACCCAGCCTACTAATGTTTATTTCATTTGCTTTAAGAGGGCAATAATGCGCTTACCATTTTTTTCTATTCAAAACGTAGAAAATTAATTTTTGTCCCAAAAAAATGTTTCCACGCATGACTGGTGCCTACCAGATTTCAACAAAATATCAAAAGCAGTAGGTATCAATGAATTTAAGGAAAAAATTTGACCAACCACTACAATGGTTTTTATTTTTTTACGCGAAAACGGTGCATCGTACGAAAGTAAGTCTATTTTGGATACGGATGCTCCAAAATAAATGATGATTTCAAAAATAATTTTGGTTTTCAGAAAAAGCGTGGCGTACCATTTTTTTCTTCAAAAATATTCAGTTCAAACCTAGTACGGACGTCACTGGTAAAAATTTAAAAAAATCTTATACGTCAAAAAATGCTTCTTAATTATTAAAACGTGTGTACAAAATTTCATAGAAATATCTGGAGTGATAAAAAAATTATGATAAAAAAGTAATTTTTTTCTTAAAACTGTAACACCCTGTAGTTCAAAAATTAAGTGAGTTACGACATATGTTGATATTAACTTTTCTTCTTAAAATCACCTAAGGATTCACACCCTTAAGTATCGGCACTCAATTAATAAACACCCTGTATTATGTATATACGCCCATTTTTGATGCACAAAAAAAAATTGTACCCTAATACCCAACAAAAAAAATAGTGTCAATGAAAAAATGTCACTGACGTTAATGCAAACAGCCAATTTTTGACAGTTGTAGAAAAATACTATTTTATTTTAAATTAGTGACATATATTATTTTTCCTTGACATGCCTGGGAAAGAAAAGTTGGTTTTGAAACGGACTGCATAAAAAAAACTACCAACTCTATGCTAAAACAATATTAATTGTTTCAACGTAGTAGGAAATTAAAAAAAAATCATTAAATTCGCAATATTGATTTAAAAACAATATTCAGAGCAAATTGAAAACTTCCCTGCTAACGCAAATAAATTTAATGTTTTGAGGTTATGTTATACACATACACATCATATAACGGCGCGAGCGGCACTAAACCAAAATTTGACAACTACGGCAAGTAGTAAGTGCCGTCGAAACAGTTAAATATTTAAATTTCTTGCAGCATCGATCATTATAGATCAGCCCAAGAGTCGTTACCGCCAGTTTATAGTCGTTATGTGGAAGAGTTATAACACAAAGACGAGACGCATGCGCTATGTGATGAAATTTCCACGGACTTCCACTTGAATTTCAAGGACTTCCACGGACTTCCACCGGAATTCCATGGACTTCCTCTGGAATTCCACGGACTTCCACATACTTCCACTGGAATTCCATCCTCGGTATTAATAAATTTATCAAAATGATGATTAAATTTTTATACGTAGGTAGACTTAAGCGACAATAGGCGCAAATATTTTTACATGAACAGATCTAAAGGAGTAAAGGGATCATCTAATTTTACATGGGCACATTTATAAGGGACCAAATATTTTAAGATAAATAGGCGAAGTAAGGAGCCTAAATATTTTACATGAGCAGGTTTAAGAGGTAAAGGAGCCAATTATTATTGGATAAATTTCTCGAACAAGTTTGTAAACGCCAATCAAAAGGTAATATATCAAAAATCATCAAATGATTTTACCTAAATAATGCCAATGCTTCACAAACTAAAACTTTAGCGTCTTAATACTACTATCGGTTTTCGGTCTTTCGTTTCAAGTTAAATCATTTCTCGTTTTTTTTTTTTAAGCTACGAGTTTACACTTGTGGGCCTCAGTCTTGATAAGGTGGGAACCACCATTTTAGCGTCTCTAATTATCATTATTATTATTATTATTATTATTATTTATGTATTGTGATACTTTTATCCATGTAAAAAAGGCAGTTGGTTTGTTTGGATACGAATAAATAAATACATAAATACCAAAAGTTTGAGATTTTCGATGCTAAAAATTTTTAATATTATTTGAATGAATATATTGCAAAACATTAGTAGGAAAAAGCAAATCCATAGTGTTTCTTTAAAAAAATTTAAATTATCTCTCTTGTAAATTTCCCTAATTAACATAAAATGTGTCACTTTTTTAATGACAATATATGTTTTATGTAGATAGGAGATAGGTAATTATTATTACAAAATGTTATTTGTTATACAATTTTATAAAAAAATAGTACAAATCGTGTACCATTTCTTTTAAAACCTATTCACCAAATTTATTATATTTAAAATGTAGGTTTGATAACACATTTCAACATTTAAAAACTTTTAAACAACACTTCTGATATAGGCGAGGATGTAAGTGCTGTTATATTAAAACTATATATTGCTTAAAGGCCGATTAATAAACTTGCAGTTTCCGTCGCTGTTACCGTTTGCGTTTCTGTTTGACGTTACAGTCGCCGTTTATCATAGATAAATTAATAAAGAAGTTAGTCGGATCCCGTGTTAATTTTTGGAAACAAACAGTGCTGCGAATTAGTGTGGAACGGATTTTTTTTTAACTACACTGGCTGATTGACTTGCTAGTTAGAGGCCGAATAAGAAAGAGAAGAATAAAAAAAGAGCTTTAAGCGAACCGCGGTTCATTTAATGTAATTTATTACTTATTTACATTTTTTTGGCATTCATTACTCTAAAAAAAACTAATATTTACATCAAAATAATGCATTTAACATAAATATTAGTTTTTTCGTAATAAAACCCCAAAAAATATAAACAAAAAATATTTACATTAAAATAAAATATTTGAAACATATATTTTAATTATTTATTATACAGTAATACATACATACATGAGCTCAACAGTAAATAACAATTGTAAGTAAAATTAATAGTAGGTAGTCTCCCCCATTCTTGGAAAAATGGACCATATTTTGTTGGGTGTCCCGTGTTTCCTATAAAAACAAAAATTGTACATATGTCTTATTGAACAATTTCTCTTATCAAATATTAATAAAATACAACTTTTTCTCTTTAGGACTTAAATTTCTGACTACTTTTATTTATTTATTGTTTTTCTTCATTTCAAGGGTCGTTCAAATTGTTCATCACTAATTATTAAGTTTGCAACTAATTTCTTGTTTTTTTTATGCTGCTATATTTGTGCTTCGGCCTCAACTTATTCTAAAATCTAATTCTCAGGTTGTATATTGGAACTGGATACTGGATGCACAATTATCTAATGAAATTGGTACAGAATGTCCAACTAACAGTTTACGTTTTGATGAAACCCTACTAAGACTCAGGCAAAAATGGTCCCGACAAAGATAGCGGGTATTATTATCTAAAGTTAAATTTAAAGTCTTAAACCAGTTCTGGCAAATTTTAATATGGGAAGGAAAATGAAAAAGGTTTAATATTTGATTCGGTATCCAACTTTCTGAATTTTAGAATAATACTTATTTAAACAATTAGGAGCTGAACAAGAATACTCTCGAGAATACTTGACTATACCCGGGCCAGACATTTCTTGTTTCAAATATAAAAACAATTGAAAATCTATGAAATATGAAATTATATAAGGTTAAGAAAAGAATGATAAACAAAGTCCTTAAATAAATCTACACACCTTTAATATTAAATTAAATTGCTAATACTTACTATACTCTGTTTTTAAACTAAGAGGAGCGATTTGAATTTAAGTTGGCAATTCTGTAGACTTCTAATTGGTCAGATTGAAGTCAGTTTCACACATCACTTTTAAGCTACTGTTGACAGTTCTATTTTCTATTCTGACATTTCATAATTTAAGTTTTGTTATTGCTTTGATATCTCATCATTATAACTTAGTTTTTTATTTTATTTCTTTAATAACAGTTCTCTTCAAAACTTTAGTAAGCGATTATATTGAATTTTTACGATTGTGGATCCTTCTACATCGAATACTATTATAACAGTTCCTCGCGGAGTCCATCAAAACAATGAAAACGAATGAGTTTAGGCTATTCAAGTCTCTCAGAAAAGCAGTAAATAATAAATATGTACAAATAGGTATTGGATAATAATACGAAAACCAAAATTGTTGATGTTATATCCAAAATTTCTCAAGCTACCGGTAAGTTTTACTCATTACTTTCAAATTAAAAATAATATTAAATACTCAATATTTTTCTTACAGGTCAAAGTCAACTACTTACCGATTATTGAAATAATACTGCAATAATGGAACAATATCTAGTCTAAAAAGTATTTATGGAAGACGAGGAGTTCTAAAAACATTTGATGATGATAAATGCTATTTGAAGATTAGTACAGGATTTCTTTTTCAAAAATGAGTTATCTGAGTTGAATAAAATTTTGCAAGAATTGAAACCCACAAATATATTATTCATCTTTATATACTTTCTTGAGATATAATAACTAAGTAAGTTTGTAACTTTGACCAGTCAAATGTACTATTTATTTATTATGTATATATTTTTTTAGATATTTGAAAAGAAATTGTCAAAGTGTATTGATAGAACACTATATACGTAGATTTAAAATCCATCAAACAATATAGAAAAGAAAACAGGCTAAGCTTCTACTTTGATGAAGATCATAATAAGGTTTATCAACAAGCCTGAAAGCCAAAAACAGGTGCCTTAATATACATGCTAATTTTGAAGGTTTTGTAGAAAATACATTTACCTTGACGAGACGAAATCCGAAGTATTTTAGAATTGGTTTTCTACATTTTTTACAAAGTTTTTTAATGATGCTATGATTGTGATGGAAAATGTATCATATCATAGTCAAAAAGTTGAAAAAATTCCTTTGTCATCAAGAAAATCTGACAGGAATGATTACAATACTAAAAATATTATATTTATTTAAATATGAAGTGATATCAACTTTTACACCTAATTTGGCAACATAAAGATGCACATAATTTGAATGTTGTCAATGTAAAGGCTAAAGAAACCAATAAAGTTGTGTAGTGGCTGCCCCATATCACTGTGAGTTAAATCTTATAGAATTGATAATTGTAGATTAACATATTGAGTACTTAGTGTTTTTTGTTTCTGTTTCAATGTAAATGTCAAGATGTACTTTGTCTTTTCACTTATTATGTTGTATAGGTACCTTCTGTATTTTTGTTTTATTTTTCAAACTTTATTATTAATTAAAATGTTATAACAAATTTACAAAATAAAGATACTACTATTCATGTGTTGTTTTTCTAACCCATATTAAAAAAAAAATACAAAACTACAGTGTAGTATACAAAAATTATAACTGCTCTCATTTTTATTGTAAAATTGTTGTATCTTACACACATTTAAGCGCCACTCTGTATTTAACTTAAATAAAAATTCTTGTTCTGCAAGGTATAAGTGGTAAGAGTAGATTTGAGAAGCCGTTTTTGAGAAATCTGGATTTATAGAAAAGGCGTCCTTTAAATTTTACAATAAAAATGGGAGTAGCTTTAAATTGTTCACCCCACAAACCCCTCTTAACCAAATATTTTAAAAATACATCAATTATTAAAAAAATTATTTATGAAAAATTAAATTGAACTTTCAACACTCTGTATTTCTGAAATCATCTACTTTTGGACTGATATAAGTTGGGCTAAATCATTACATTTAAGCCTCAGGAATATATGGTAGCATTTTTTCCGCAATATTATAAATTGGTAAATATTGCTTTTTTGGTGTTCTACTTAAAAAAAAATTACAACTTTATTACTAATTTTTTTTTAACTAAAAATTGATGAAGTTCTAATCAAAATGATTAAAATGTAACTAAATATTAAAGTAAATTTTATTTATTTGAAAATAAACCATTTACAAAATTGTTAAGTAACATTTAAAACTACAAAATATTTTGGATATATTTAAAAGTGCTATTGCCATCTGAATATGTCCATAATTTGTGGCCTCCAAAACTTTCATTATTTAACCTAAAACAAATACCTTGTTTTAATATTTTAAATAAATAGCTTGGTACTTAAATAGTCAAAAGCATAAATAAAGTATTATCACTGTAACATTTGGTGTGGCACCCTTTTTTAAACATTAAATTGCTATATGTAAAAGGACTTTCCAAACAAGTGTCAAAAATGTTCTCTAGATATAATGTAAAAATTGCTCATAAACAAAATGATACAACGAAACCTTATATGGGTTTCGTCCATGATCATTTTAAAGTGTTTATGTTCCTAAATGTTTTTTTAAATTTTAAAAAGCTGTGACTGCACCAGAAGGTTCCGAAACACATATGCAGTGCTGAATTATTAAAAATATCTATGGATCATACTAAAGACCTTTTATTTGTTTGTAAAAAATATATTAAATTGGGTGTAGGAAATCCTTCTGCTGACACAAAGTTACAAATTACCTTTTTTATGCCTTAATAATTTTTATTTAATTATTTGTCTATACAATAAATGATCATACAAAATTAAGATAGATATCTTACCTGCAAATAAACATTTAATTTTCAAAAGGCTTGGAGGCTGTCTTAAAAAAATATACCATCTGCTTTATATTGTATAAAAATATGTTTTCAAGAAGACCAAAGACATTCTGATGCACAATGTGGAATTTAAGCAACAATTATAAATCATATCTACAAAAAAACAGGAGAATGATAAAAACCATTATTATTATTATGGTAAAAGCTGGTACCATTGCACTTTCTTGGACTTCTACATACATTTAATAAGCTGTTGCCAACAAGTTTACACTTTCGACTGTTGAATATAACATCTTGTTAGTGGAGACAAAATTCGTATAGATTTGATTTATTTCATTTCAAAACACTCTGCAAACATATCCTATCGTACTTCAGAACTTTGCTACATTTTACCTGAAGAAAGAACCCTTATTTAATTAGGAAATCCATACAATGGTAATCTTGTAGATTAATTTCAAGAAAAAATATTACAAATTAAACTATACCTATAAAGAAATATATAAATAAACTTTATTTTTTTGTACCTGCCAAAATTCTTCATTTTAAATAAGCTTTTCTTCAACTACGTATTTTTCAGTTTCTCCTAAATATGTTTTGTAATAGATAGGTAATGATAGGTGCTTAATTTCATTTCAACAAATATAACTGGCATACCTATTTTTCTAATTTTTCCATCAAATTGAAAATTCTACTATTTACTTTCTTTTCTGTTATTATAATAGATATATAATTTTCTAATCACAGTTACTTATAAAACAATGAATAAAATATTGAATTAAAACTCTATGTTAAACTCAAAACGTAAATTATTTTGTATTTTGTTGGGAGACATTTTGCTCAATTTACTGACATTTGGTCGCTGCTTGGCCGATTCTCTTCCCAATATACTGGTCCGAGCTGCGATATGAGACGAAGTAGGGAAAAAATAAAAGTACAATAATTATAAATCAAAAACGGAATGAGCACAATTTAGTGTCATCTTTATTCGTTGGTTATCTAAAACTTTGAATTCATAACAAAGTTTTGAAATGATACGAGGCAAATTCAAATTTACCGCTAAAATGATATCTAGTTACTTTTTTAGTTATTTTTCCCTGTGTAAATAGGACTTTTCAATTCGCTCCTCTTAGTTTAAAAACAGAGTATAATTACATCAAATCAACACTGTTTATCTTCTTAAAAATAACTTGCCGATCTTTAGAACTTTCATCATAATTCATAAAATAAGTTTTAACATTTCATTATCATATTTGGCCTTTGGCCTTCCGCCATCACGGTTTTCATTTTTTACGAGTTTGTCAACTCCTTTTAAAAATCCCAGCAGTAGTATGGACATTGTATGGATGCTATGGTGCGCATGTAGATTGATAAAAAATTAAAGTAAGATGAATTTGAAATAACTCTCATCTCATGAAAGTTTACAGAAACCGGCAACATCGCTTTCATACTATTGCGACGTTGGCGCTAACTAATAGTATGCTGGGAACTACCACGTGTTGACAGTGGCGTACATTTAAAGAATTCATCTTGTTTTATTAATTTATCTATGCCGTTTATATTCATAATTATAAAGCTGACGTTTGGCGCAGTTATGTGATGGGTAGATAATCTGACTGTTGACCAGATTATTGCGCGATTTTCGTTTTGGTTCATTGAGTGCCTTTTTAATTGAGTAAAATGAATAAATTTATCTATTTAGATATTCTTGGAATATTTTTGTTATTTCAAATGTCCAAGATTTGTATTGGTTAATATGCTAACGGCTCGAATGGTGAACTGCAAAACTTAAAACTTTATGTTTGAACGTCAGGAAACGTCATGTACAACAGCGAACAGTGACTGACAGCAACAAAGAATATAAGTGCGCAAATGTGAAAGTAGCGTTTTAACTTCGAACGGGAACTGCAACTGCAAGTTTATAAATCGACCTTAAATCAAGCTTGGTTACTAAAACCTATGTCAAGATCATCCATTCTCAAATGTATTAAATGCGTATTAAATAAAACTAGTGTTCGCCCAGTGATCGAAATTCGACCATAATCATTATTGAAAATTTGAGAAAAGCATTCATTTGCAGTTTTCTAATATGTTTTTATTCTTATACATTTGTTCATTGTATATCCCAGACTATAAACTTTTATATGTAAAACATAGTTCGGCACCATTATAATTAAATAAAAAATAAATTCAATAAAATAACAGTAACTCACAATTTAAAAACTATCATTTATTGATAAGATATGAAACAATTTTTATTTTGAGGTTACTCTTGAGGCCCCTAAAAAATAGGGATTGAGCGTGGGTAACTCCCATCGCTCTACTTTATCCAACCTCAGCTTTATAATTATTAACAGTTCAGAAAAGGTATAAAAAATGGGGTGGGGGAGAAAGGTCAGCCTACTCTTCGAATTTTTCTAATTTCGTAATTATCTATACAACCAATATCTCAACATACCCGAATTATGAAAAAAATAAAGGGTACCTTAACCCTTTTAGTCACCAATGTACATTTTTTATTTTAAAATTCTGATATTTCGCAAATAAAATAATCTATTTTTCAAATATTTTTGGTGAAATAAAAATTCAAAATTTTCTCTCCCCACCCAAATGATTTAATGTCCATATTTGTGGACAATGTGACTTTATGACAAGATTTTGTATGTAAACACTATATACTTTTTTAAAGTATTCTATCGGAGATGTAGGATCATATACGTCAGCCTCATGCCATATAATTGGCAGTCTGATAGGTAACATTAGATTTTCACTTATTTTTTTGTTGCCAGTTAGGTTGTACTTGTTGCAAAACAACGTTTTTGTTCTTTTATTCTCATTTTCCTTCAAATCAATTTCTTGTTCTATTTCTTCACCTATCTTTTCATTATGGGATCGATTATCTCAATTGTCGGAGTCACCTTTGCATATTGTTTCTAAATTCAGCTATATCATCTCCCTCCTCAGAAAAATCACCTACTATATACAGACTCATCATCTGCTAGAAACATCTACAAACTTTTTTCATAGGTTAGACCTCATACTAAATCGAAATATGTATTTATCCCACATATCTGATTGATTATAATTGCAAATAAAATATGGCAATATAAAAATCATGATGACGTTTAGTTACTTTGTCCACGTTTGAGGACATAAATTTATACTCCAAATTTACGTTTCCAGATACAAAATCTCTTTGAAGTATATAATCACAAATTGAATTATATTCATACCTAACAAACCAAACACTTCTTCATAAAATAATAGGTACTATTCACTCAAAAATCTGCTATTCAAATTCAAATGTTTTGGTTATCATTTGACGCACCAGAACGTTCGCTATTTATAAAATGACTAAAATGGTGAAATATAAGCCATAAAATAAAAATTTGATATGTATACGGTTGATTGAAAATGGTGTCCACAAATGTGGACACGGTGACTGAAAGGGTTAAAGAAATGGGGGAAGAAGTATTTTTTTTTGTTTTTTTTGCGATCACATGTCCGTTCATCTAATGTTGTCCATGTTGGTTCGAAATTAAAGGTTGCTCATGTTCGCTAAAGGCTACTTTTTTTTAGTCAATCATAATTCATAATTGTGGATAAAAAGAAAATCGGTTCACAAATAGAAGAAAAAATGGTACTAAACTATTTTGTTTTTGCCTATTTATATATATAGATAATAGTTTGTGTATATTTTTGTTTTTTAAACATAAATATTTCTATATTTTTTGAAGTAAAACTTCTTAGGCCGCGGTTTGATATTTGACGAGTAGGCAGTGGTCCTATATTTACCGAGAATGGATACTGACATTTTAAGGACAGGTAACGTTACACTTGTAGTAGAGTGGAGGGGAGCAACTGGAGTAAAGTGTGTTAGAGTGGGTGGAGTAGAGAGGAGTAAAGTGGAGGAGGGTAGAGTGACGGTAGAGCGCGGTAGAGGGGTAGAGTGAAAGTAGAGTGGAGTAAAGTGGGAATAGAGTGAAGTAGAGTGGGGTAAAGTTGGATAGAGTGGGGATAAAGTTGGGGTAGGGTCGAACAGGTCGAATTGGTGTAGAGTGGAAGTAGAGCGGGGTATAGTGAGGAGGGTAGAGCGTAGTAGAGTGAAAATAGAGGTAAAGTGAACATAGAGTGAAGTAGAGTGGGGTAAAGTGGGAATATAGTGAAGTAGAGTGAAGGTAGAATGAGGGTAAAATTGGGGGGTAGAGTGAAGTAAAGTTGGGTAAAGTGGAGTAGGGTAGAGTGAGGTAGAGTGGGTCGGAGTGATATAGAATGTAGGGGAAGGTGTCCTATAATGACATACTTTTTATAAAAAAAATCATATTTTTTTTGTATTTATTTTGAAAATATTTTCACAGAAAAGCAAATAAAAATGAATAATCCTTAAATTTCCTAAAGAAAAACATAATATAATGAAAAATAAATGGAACAGAGACCTAAAATGTTATTAGTTGAACTATGTCATTTTAGACACTGGGGGTGTCCAAAATGACATAGTATCAAAATATTAGTAAAAATTAATTGCACAAGTCACAAATAAATGTCTTTGATTTTGGAGTTAAATCTGTACACTCCAAATGAGCCCACAACTGACACAGCATACACTGGATCCAAGTTTCCTTAGATTTTGATGCCCTAAATAACCCATTGCAATAGATGCAAGACGCATCATCTTCATCATCAGTCTCTTGAAAGGGTTCACTTTCTTCATCTGTCTCATCTTCAATTATTGCCTTGGGACTCTTTTTTGTAGTTTGATCACGCAAATTCATATGTAATTTAGAACAATGTGCTTATGACATGTTTTGTTCTTTAGAGTTGTCACAGGAAATCTTCTTTTTAATTTTCCGTCCGTCAATTTTTGATTTTTTCTTTGCTTGTTCTTCGTTTTTATATTTCAATTCCTTAAAATTCGGAGAACATGTTAAGACCGCGTACTTTTTTGTTACATTCCTTTTTCTTGATTGGTATATTGCTTTTGGAGGTGGAGATATTTCTAAAAATGGCACCTTTGCGACTACTGTCTTGTCTTCTTCATTACTATTGATTGGAAGTTCAGAAACGACATCTGGTTGATTTTCTTTTTCTGTTTAATTGTCATCGTGAAGCTGCTCCCCCAACGGATTTAGTGTTTCAGCCTGAGTATCTTCTAGTGCAATATCAGTTGTGTCCGCTGGTACAAAAAGGTAATCAGGAAAAACGTTGGAATTAAATGGACTGATTCCTGTTTTAGCAAATCCGCTCAATACATTTTGGATTGTGGCTGCTTTACCATACGCTTCAGAAAAGAGTTCACTTACTTGGTAAGCTGTAATAACACGACCTGGATGATTTTTCATCTATGTGGTACAAGCCTGATTGTAATAAGCCTTTAGGGGTCCAAAAAAACTCACATCAAGCGGCTGCATACGGTGGGTGCAGTGAGCTGGGAAGCACATGAGAATGATGTTATTCTCTCTACAAAACGACACAGCTTCTAAGGAAGTATGGCTTACATGACCATCAAGCAGAAGGAGTATTTTATTCTCCGGAGAGGGATTAGCATGTTTGCAAAAATGTTTCAGCCATTGAACGAAGAGTTCTGAGTTCATCCAACCAGACTCTTGGCACAAACCTAAACTTCCAGGAGGTGCTTTATCAAAAAGTTCATCTTTTTTGTTTTTTCTTGAAAAGATCAAGGATCATGCAACAAACAACAGTTACATGCTGGCCTCTTTCTGCGCTTGTCAGGGATCCTACTTGTTTGCGCCCAGTTGATGCCAATATTTTCGGAGGTTTCTGGATAGTAGACAGTCCACTTTCATCCATATTGTAAATCTTCTCAACAATGATAGATTTCTCTTGTAGAACAGAATCTAAAACCTCAAAAAATTTGGAAACTTGAGGCTTGTTAAAAGCTCGTGCCCTGGCTGCTGAAGTGGGTTCTGGTCGTCGTAGAGATATGTCGGTATTTCTTTTGCGAAATCCTCTGAGCCACTCTTTTCCTGTGATTTCTTTTTCACGGTTAAATCTATGATCTAGTTTATTTTTTTCCGCAAACTCATAAGCTAATTGTCTCACTTCGGTTGTGGTTAAACCAAACAGTCTAGATTCAAGATATTTTAGGTGTTTTACCGACTCTTTCTCTGTTTGGGAATTAAAAGTTATTGAAAATCGGCTCAGACTTTTCTCTACACCTTTAACTCTTTTATTCTTATTAGCAGCTCTACGTCTAAGAGTTGCTTGGGGAACGTAATAGACTTTAGATGCTTTTAGCCATCCCATTCTCTTTTCTTGTACATCTTTTATAGCTTGCTGCATATATGCTTCATCCCAGGACTGTCTATTAGTCTTTCTGACGTACCTTCCAACCATGGTCATCTGTAAAAAAAAATTAAAGATCGAATTACAATTAATATAAATCATTGTATCAAAAAGACTAGAAATTGCACTGTGCGTCGTATAAAATGACATACTATGTCATTTTAATAGCAACCACAATATGTCATTTTAAACGCAATGTTACATTTTCAATATATAGATTATTGATAATGTTAAAGTTGCTATTAAAAAACCTACTTACCAATCAATTGTTCACTGTTCACATATAACAATTAATGCCAACACAATATTTAATACCACGAAGAATGATATAAAAACAGCAATGTAAAATCCACACATACAAAACTTTCTTGCCACTGAAACATAACCTACACAATAAAACTGTTAAATAAACCTGGAGATATCTGTATACTTATAGTATATTTTAATAGAGAATTTGTTACTTAGTACAGTTACCGAATAAGAGATGCCGCTTCTAGTTTCTTATATAGAGCAAGTGTGTCATTTTAGCAGCTATGTCATTTTAGGACACTTTCCCCTAGTAGAATGGGGTGGACTGAAGGTAGAGTGGGGGGTAAAATGGGATAGAATGAAGGTAAAGTAGGGGTAGAATGGGACGGAGTGAGGTAGAGTCAAGTAGAGAGAGATAGTAGAGAGAAGAGGCAAAATGGTCGCGTGCAATACACGCTTTGAGCAATTTATATAATTAATTAAATCATTGTCAGTTACATTTCTGAGTGTCAACTATCGTTAGAATTAGGCATTCCAACGACATTTTACACTGCGATATAAGTCACAGGGTCAATGATATAAATATTATATAGATCGCTTTAAGCGGGTCGTATTGTGTGCTGGTATTGCTGGGTTGTCTTCGATAAGTAACTCTCAAAGTACATTTTACTCTTTTACCGTTCGACTATTATCAAGTAAGCAATTTAGGTTCGTTAAGTAAGCGTTCGAAAAAAAGAAGTTTTGGACATTGAGTTAACTATCTATACTCCAACAAAATAGCAAGGTAGATTTTACTCGACTTGCGCAATGAGATAAAATTCCAAAAAGCTACACGGAACACGATCACGGATCACAGGAATCAATATTTATAATTTAAAAATGTCCACTCAAGGTTGAGGCGTTTAAGTCGTCTTGATTCTACCTATAATATTATGTATTAGGGTGTGATCCATTCTGTTACTCGTAAACAGAATGTTTGATAAATTATTTGCTACAACTAACAGAACTTTCCTTTTTTAGAGTCATATAATCTATATTAAAATCAAGAAATTTTATATTCGTCTGACAAATAACAAAAGTTTATCTCAAAACCGGTCGATAAATATTTAACCCGGCTTAACTCTAGCCCATTATATAGAAGAGTAAACTCTAACTACAAGAGTCATTTATCGAACACAGCCCTGGAAGGCATGGCTACAGTAAAGTGCAACTGGGTACATGTCTCGTCGCCCAATCATAGCCCAATCGGATTAGGTGAAGAACAGGCTTGAGATTCTGAAAAATTCGAAGCAGCAATTTTCCTTCGGAATTCGTTGGAGGGGGTCTGTGGTAGTCTAAATTCAAAAAGTTGGGATTCCAAAGTTGTCGTTACCTCCGCCAGCTTGATTTAAAGGGTTATTTTTTGTATCTTGAATAACTCATTTATTTTCAATTTTACACGGAAAATAGTTTTTACAAAAGTTATTTAAAATTAAATTTCCTACAATTCTGCTTTTTTTTGTACGATCGATTTTTTTCGATTTATACCCGAAAAGAGGGGGTGAATTTTTGGTTAAATAGAATAACTCGTTTATTTTCAATTTTACGAGAAAAATTGTTATAAACAAAGTTGTTTAAAATTAAATTTCCTACAATTCTGCTTTTTTTTTGTACGATCGATTTTTTTCGATTTATACCCGAAAAGAGGGGGTGAATTTTTGGTTATAGAATAACTCGTTTATTTTCAATTTTACGAGAAAAATTGTTATAAACAAAGTTGTTTAAAATTAAATTTCCTACAATTCTGTTTTTTTTTGTACGATCGATTTTTTTGTATTTATCCCTGAGAAGAGTGGGGGTGAACCTAAGTATTGTATTGTCACGTTTATTATTGATGTTGTACCATTATTTTTTCTGTTTGTTTTTTTTTTGCTGATACCTGGAATGAAAAAGAAACGTGATAATACAATGATAAGAGAATTGTAGGAAATTTAATTTTAAATAACTTCTGTAAAAACTATTTTCCGTGTAAAATTGAAAATAAATGAGTTATTCAAGATACAAAAAATAACCCTTTAAATCAAGATGGCGGAGGAAACGACAACTTTGGAATCCCAACTTTTTGAATTTAGACTACCACAGACCCCCTCCAACGAATTCCGAAGGAAAATTGCTGCTTCGAATTTTTCAGAATCTAAAATACTAATCCGATTGGGCTATCACGGGAAGGGAGTTGAATTGAGATCGCGCACGTTTCACCACTTCTTGACAACGTAACCTCACCTTTAGCATTTCGTATTTTGTGAGACTGTCTTTTGTAGTGTTTTCTTCAAACGTATTGTTTTGTTATTTTTTCAAACTCGTGTTAAAATGGATACAGAATATTCGTAGGCATCATCCACGTCTTTTGTTATTTGTGAGCTTTGTTCAAAAAAGTTTGGTTGTTTTATCAATGAAAAAACTAACTACAAAAATTCTAATTCGAATTACCCGCCAAATGTATAAATCTTCTGACCAATCACGGGCGACGTACCCAGTAGCACTTTACTGTAGGTTCAGTAGGCATCCGTAATCTGTCAAGTTTTTATTTTTTAGGATGTGGTAAACCGATTTTTAATGGGCACCACAAAACAATCTCGCAATTATTTTATGCTAATTGCGAAGCAAAATGGCTGCGGGTAATACTGCTTAAAGCAATCTATAAAAGTATTTATATCGTTGTCAGTTACATCGTTGAGTATGAACTATCGTTGGAATGACTAATGCCCAATTAATTATTATCTCTCACACACATAAGCACACCCACGGGCACGCGCGCGCACACACACAGACACACACACGCACACACAAACAAAACACACACAAAGCACACACACTAAACACACGCACGCACACATCTTATTCTCTAGTTTTTAAGAAGTTTTACTTTTCTTAGGTGTACGGTGTTGCAATTTTTTTTGGAGAACTGTTTGTTTAAAATTATTATCGTTTTTACAACTTTTTATTTTAAATATTACCCACTGATGAGCTTTTGATGAAATATGACAATAATACAATATGAACAACGTTCTTAATTAAATGTTGGTAATTGTTGAATTAGTTTTTTTTTATTTGCAGATTTCCGTTCTTCTGAATCAAGATCGAAACATATCGACGGACATTTTGGGAAAGACTTTGTGGTTTGTAAATTTTGCGGAAGATTCATGACAAAAATGATTTTTTTTCGACACTATTTTATTCATGTAGTAAAAAATAGATTAAAAAAAGATTGCCTAGAAATCAACGACGTTTCTAGTTTAAGAAAACATTTAACAATTCATAGTAATGAAAAATCATTTAAATGTGACATTTGCTTCGAAGGATTTAATCAAAAATGTAATTTACAGCAGCATTTAATAACTCACAGTAATGACAGACCATTTAAATGTGAGGTTTGTTCCAAAGGGTTTAATCGAAAATATAGTTTACGGGAACATTTAATAATTCACAGTAATAAGAAACCATTTAAATGTGACATTTGTTCCAAAGATTTTAATTACAAATCTAACTTACGAGTACATGTAATAACTCACGGCAATGAAAAACAATTTAAATGTGATATTTGTTCGAAAGGATTTAATCAAAAATATAGCTTACGGACACATTCACTACTTCACAGTAATGAAAAACCATTTAAATGTGACATTTGTTCCAAAGATTTTAATTACAAATCTAACTTACGAGCACATGTAATAATTCACGGCAATGAAAAACAATTTAAATGTGACATTTGTTCGAAAGGATTTAATCAAAAATATAGCTTACGGACACATACACTACGTCACAATAATGAAAAACCATTTAAATGTGACATTTGTTTAAAAGGATTCAATTTAAAATTTAGCTTACAGTCACATTTAATGAATCATACTAATGAAAAACCATTTAAATGCAACATATGTTCCAAAGAATTTAAACGAAAATGTAACTTACAACAACATGTAGTAATTCACAGTAATGAAAAACCTTTTAAATGTAACATTTGTTTCAAAGGATTTAGTCAGAAATCTACCTTACAGCAACATTTAATAATTCACACTAATGAAAAACCATTTAAATGTAATATTTGTTCTAAAGGATTTATGTACAAAGCTAGCTTACGGTCACATTTAATTAATCATATTAATAAAAAACGATTTAAATGTGATATTTGTTCCAAAGAATTTAATCAAAAAAGTGATTTACAGAAACATTTAATAATTCACAGTAATGAAGAACCATTTAAATGTAATATTTGTTCCAAAGGATTTAATCGAAAAAATAACTTACAACGACATTTCATAATTCACAGTAATAACAAACCATTTAAATGTGATATTTGTTCCAAAGGATTTAATGACAAATCTTACTTACGGAGACATTTAATAATAACTCACATTAATGCATAACCATTTAATTGTGACATTTGTTCCAAAGAATTTAATTACAAATCTAACTTACAGCAACATTTAATAATTTACAGTTATAAAAAACCATTTAAATGTGACAAAGGATTCATAAATCTAACTTACTGCAACATTTTATAATTGATTTAAATGTGATGTTTGTTTCTAATAAATTAATCTAAAATCTAACTTAATAACAACATTTAATAATAATTAACAGTAATGAAAAAGTATTCACAGTAGATCCAGGTAATTGTGACACTTATTTGCAAAGTTGAGTATGGTTGGTTATGAATTATGAATATTTTCTTAACCGAATCGAAGTACGCAAAACGCCATTTCAGAAAGTTTTATAAAATTTATCTACATATTTAGGTATAATCTATTGCAGCCATTCTCAACCTGCGGCCTGCGGGCCGCATGCGGCACTCCAAGCTTTTTTTGCGGCTCGAATCACAATTATTAAAACAATAGGTATGTGTTTTTATAATCTTGAGCGAAATGCGCAATAACATTTATTGGTCGCAGCGCTAAATAGCGCGCTAATTTTTAAATAAACGTTTGGAATGTTATAGGGTTACTTCAAAAACAAGATAGCTCCACTTTTGGAATTTTTTCGAGTTAAGTACACTTTCTACAAGTGTGAACAAAGTCTATATTCATGATAAACAGATAGCCATTAAAAACTAACTCCATATTAATACATTAATAAATATTCACAAACAAGATGGAGTGGCATTTATACCAAAACATAATCATACATTGTGTTCAATTGCTAAGTGTGTCTACCAAAACCATAGAATAGGCATATAACTTATTTTTGCTAAATATATTTAGTCCGATTCCTAATAGTGTTTCTGCCAAAACAAGATAAGGGCCAGAACCGAGGGGAAACCACTAAGGTCAAAACGTACCTGTATTTCGGAAATCACATAGAAACTTTTTATGTGATTTCGGTGATTTCACTGAAAATCCACCTTAATTTTACACGATGATCTTTTTTCTCGGCAGTTACAGTTTTGAGCGACGAATTGATTTCGGTGATAATTTTGACCATGATTTTCGATGATGATTTTGGAATTTTCGAAAAAATTTGTAGTGATTTCGAGTGAAATCGAACCAGTATTTCGGGATTAGTTTACCGCTACTTATTTTTGTTGAATGTGTTTGTGGAAATACTGCAACATTGTGTTCAAGCCATTTGTTTTGTTATGACTAAAGCCGTCCCTGGCCGTTCTCGATTGTTCCGAAATTCACCCTTTCTTTCCGCGATACAGCTAATCTTCAATAACCACTAGATAATAACACGTGATGTCCGGATCCCCGTGGTGAGCGAGTGATTGATCAAGATGTAACAGGTGATTGGTCAAGCTGTAACGAGTGATTGGTCAAGCCGAAAGTATTAGTGGTAACAGGTGAATTTGAATTTTAACCATATTCTCTAATAGACAACTTGTATCAAAAGATTCGGGCTATCTTAAATACATTTCACCAGAAAAATAGATTTAATTTATTAATGGGCGAGTGTGGCATTCGGATTTATATACCAAACTCGCACAGTATTTATTCAGAGGGATGCATGAAACGATGAAACAAAGTTTTGAAAATACTTACAAAAAAGCGCAAGAAGAAAGATTTACTAAAATTTTGCAAAATCAGGTGTTACACCCGATGAATTTCACCATTATTATCACAATCTACCTGTATCAAGGGCGGCTCCAGCGAGGGGGGCATAGAGGCCATATTTTTTGTTAATAAGGTAAATTCGTATTTAAGTTTCTAGTTCTGGAGATACTGAAATATTAACAAAGCTATCAATAAAAGTTTGTCGATATCTTTTTGTCTGCCTTATTAATTTATCGTCACATTCTGTAGACAATTATTGTACTTTTCTCAGTAGAAACTGCTGTTGGTTTTAAATTTTTGCCAGTTTTAGGTGAGCAGTTTAATAGCCTGTGTTGTAACGGTATTTCAAAATAATCCTTTGAAAAATGTGTAAAAAAATTCAAGCTTAAGAAGAAACAAAACATATACAAAAATTATTATAATTCAATTTAGTTTTGCAAAAACCATACCATTCTTCAGCTTATTTGTATCTTTCCTCCTGCAAGCACTGATCTATGCTTTAAGTACGTCTGTTTTCGAAAACCAAAATACTTAATGTTTGTCCTCTTTGTTTTTCGCGAATAGTTCTTGTAGCCATACACTGCACAACCTGGCTAGTAACTACATTTCCTAAAATAGTATATGTTAATGTAGGTAACAATAATATAATAATAAAATTAGACACCAATAAATACAGCAAAAATATGACATTACCTACATTTATATCCAATGATTATACTATCAATTTAATTAGAAATTAATTGAATTATACGTACCAAAAATTATTAAAAATACATCTTGATATATAAAATTAATGTTAAATTTTAAGATAAATACATCTAAGCACTCTTAGGAAAATATTAAAATAACTTAAAAACTCGCCTTTTAACATTGAAGACATAAGCATAATAAAAATCTGCTTCGAAAGTGACGTCATGCGCAAGACTGGCCGAATTTCGCACCGCTAACAGCTTCACTTGTATTTTTCCATCATGGACACACGCTGAAACATAACGAGATCCCAGTATATATACCAATCAGTATTGGCACTCTGAGGCGGCACGTTTGATCTTTAAAAGTAGAAATTTTAGTTGACACTTGACGTTTTTGGGATATGAAAAGTTTTCTTTACACGGACTTGGTATACCTGGTTAGTTGAATTTTTGTTCTGCTGCTTTTCAAATTTGTGTATGAGCGAGATGTGAGATACCTTTATAGACAACGGTTGAACAACTTAATTACTTTGAAGAAGAAAATAGATTAGATATCAGGGCAGTCTTCGCAAATGTGAGAAGGCAGAACCGTTTTAAATTTTTTTTATATACCTATGTGAAATATTACTTTTTAGTGAAAAGTTTAATTACTTTTAGTTCAAAATATAACGTTAGCTTGTCAAGGAAAATATATAACACACAAGGTTAGAGTAATAAAATAGAGGTTTTGCTTTATTTCTTAAGAATTACTCTAATCTAAAACTTTTCTATGTTGTAGAAATTTATTCTATACGTTATTTAGGTACTTACTGCAAAATCTATAGGAAAGTATGTAGTTTTAAATATAAAAATTTATAATGGAGACATATTTAGTGTAGTTTTTTTACAAATATATACTCAGTGACTTGTTTTAGTGAATGAGTTCAAGTATGGCAGACTAAAATCGTTACTTTTTATTATTAATTTATTTAAAAAACTTGTAATAAAAATATTAAAGTTATGTTTATTGGCCATTTACTACACACAGCAAATTCATAGACACTATACATATCGCACTATTTGACATTCTTATTAAACTCATTAATTTAAAATTAACTTTAAACTGAGTGACTACACACAGAATTGTTTGAAAGCAGCCATAAGGTATAATTTATTTATTGGATACTATAAAAAATTAATAGTAGTTACATGTAGAGTTAAGTAACAAGAACTTTAAAAACAAAACAAACCTTTATATCTAGTAAACTTAATTTAGTACAGTCCTCAACTTTCTTAGGCTAACATTAAAGATATCTATTTGGACCTCGCTAAAAAACTCATTGGTAATAGCCATTATCTTGTTAAAAGGAGATATACTACTTGGATCTAAACTAAATAATTTTTTGTTACTTGGGATTCTTAGATTAATCTTTGCCACATTAAAATGTATATAGTCAATCAAATCACAATTTTTGTACTTAACATTATTTAAAATAGAGTACAAAATATATCACAGCCTGTTGCTTTCTTCTTTATAAAAGAGATTTAATCTTAAAACTATCGAGCATAGTGTTATATGTGATCTTATAAGGGTACAAGTATTTTTTATGGCATAAGGGTATGGTAAAAATATTTTTTGTGCTTTTTCACTATGATCAATATGTGTGGCTTTCAAGGGCATCCATGTTTGTGAAACATACTCAAGATGAGGTCTTAGTAAGGCATTATATAATCTGATTTTGGAGGTAATTCTAAAATTTTTTTGTATTTATGATTTAAAAACTCAAAGCTTTTATTGTTTTTTTAGTTATGTGTAAGAAATGGTTATTAAACTTCAAATTAGACTGAAAGACAACTCCAAAATCCTTTACTTCATATTCAGGATTTAATGTGACATCACAGGTCTTGTGTCTAATGTAAAAAATTAAGAGGCTACGGATCCTTACAACTTAAAATATGCATATGTTTGTAAGTGTTAAATGGACGGATAAAAAGTGTTGTTTTTATTTACAACTATAATAAGAAAGATATTATTTTTGATACCTGATAATCAATAAACAATATATTTTTTGGAGTAGTAAGTTACTACTAGTAACAGATTTATTAATAGACAACTATTATTTTGTTACAAATATTTATATTATAAGATTTATAATTAACATAATAGTTGATACAAGTCCTTTAAAAATAATATATTTTGATTTAATTGTTGAATTTATACATGAGCAATTTTCCTTGTAGCGTTGTTTACATTTTGCAGAGAACTATTGTATTCTGCTTTTAGCTGATGAATCATGTACATATAAACGGGTTGAATGTAGACAATTTTAATGTTTTTGCTACTACTGCTGGCTAGGAATGCTGGGCTGGGATACCAACACACAAAAAAACGAAGCACAAAGCACTAGATCAGTTTCTATCACTTATACACTTACAATTTACAACCATTCAAGGAACTAGCATGTTGGAAATACTTTACGAAAACATATTAAACATAAATCAGTCGAATGCAATGTATTTTCTTCTTATAAGACACCTTTTTAGCTTGATTACTTCTAGTACTCTATTTATTCCAATGTTCTCAAATAAAACGAGCAATAATACGTAACAATAAGGATAAAACACACACTAAAGTGTATTTGGGGTATTTTTGATCTAAATTCACTATCAAAATAACAAATTTTCCGTTTTTAAGCTGTGAATGTATTACAAAAACTACTTCGATAAAATGTAAACAAAAGTTTGTATTTGTGTACGAAATATGGATTGCCTGCGCATGGTAGCGAGTTTTTAACCGGATTTATGACAAGTGATAGGTTATATCCCGAAAACGTCAGCGCAGTAAAGCTGCGTGTCTTTTTCCCGCCCAGGGAGTGTCATGGGCCTGACGAGATACTAAATGCCACTGGTGGCTCCATATAATGCGCATGCTCGCTAAATTGTCATAAGAATGATGTAAATATATGCGGCAAAGTTTAAAAATATGTAAAAGCAATATTTTTACGTATTTTACTAATTATTGTCAGATACAAAAATGAAGGGGTTTTTAAAACTGTTAATACAGTAAGTAAGGATATTAAAAATATGTGTTTAAATAGTTTTTTAATTTATATAACTGGTATTTAAATAATGGAGGGCGTTTTAAAAATTATTAATGCAGTATATAAATAGAATATTCAAAATAAGTGATTAAAATGTTTTTAATATAAATAGCTGCTATTTCGAATTATTTTCTTAATAAAACGAATAATGTGATTTTAATTTAATATGTTTCTTTAATCATATTTGTAGTAGATGAGCCAGATTTGTGAATATCTGACAAGCCCAATAATGATCATAATGTTTGTTTAGGAAAATAAATAAAACACAAAAATATGGTGTACCTATATTTTTAAGAAGTTTATAATCTTATATATCTATATCACATATAGATAGATATATAAAAATAATAATACAATAACTGAAAATAAAAATAATGTTAAAAAAACATAAAAAATAAAGTAGTGTATATGAGGCTATTATCGAAATAAAATGAAAAATAAGTTGTTCATAATAGGTAAGTATATCTACTCCACCTATATATGCCTACGATGGATGTCAAAACAATGGCTAAATATAATTACAAATATAGGTTAAAATAATTCAAAATAATCCCAGCCAATCAACTTCTACATTTATATACTAATTGCAAATCCAATATTTACTATAATATAGGTCAGGATTCTGTGGACTTTAAAACTTCTATGACACCTTATTACATAATACATAGGTGTGCAGATTTTTGAAAATCGTTTTTTTTTTCTTTTTTATTGTGGTGGAAATTCTCCTCATGAACGCCTTCCCCTTACGGTTGGCATCTAGTGTGGGGCTCACAGCTTGCTTTGTTTAGACCACATGTCCACTAAAAACAGCACATAGGTCCTATTGTTCCACCCTGAAATTGCCTGTAATTACAACTGTTATATTAATAATTTATTTCTTTTGCAATCTGAACAGAAATAAACCTAAAAGTGGAAAACAACCCCTATAAAGTATCCTTCAGATGCTCTAAGTATGTGGAAAATCTAATCAAATCATTTCAGAATGAAAAAAAAACTTAAGTTTAGAATTTGATGTTATTCTCTTTATCAATTTTTGAGTTATCGTGGATGCAGATAGACATTATCGCAAAAATGATCAAAACGGGTAACACTATTTTTATTAGGAGCTTTATTGCTGCTGTTCTTGAAGACAATCATATTTCTGTAATTTAACAAATGTCTGATTTACTTTAACAAATAATAATTTTTTGATTTAATTTTTATTTGACTATTTAATAAATTAACAATAATCCATTAACCCAAATAAGATAAGATCATTTTGTCAATGCCTTGTTTTTAGTAAAGATATTCATCTCTTTTAACATCAAGTTTCCAAGTACCTAAACTGAAACATTTTTCAAAAAATAGTTATAAAACTATACATTTTCATTAAAAAACTTCCATGAATTTTATCAGTCATATAATTTCATTAGGTATATTTATGTAATTAGGCAATACAAATGTTTCGATATAAGCCACATAATCATATTTGGAATGTTAATTTTAAACTTGTGACTATACCTAATAAAATTATATAACCAATAAAAACAAAGTTTTTTATTGAAAATATATAATATTATGTATAATAATATAGTCAAATTATTAAAGAAATATATGTTATTACAATAAAACCCAATAACATTATTTTACCTGATTTTGTATACACTCGCAACGCAAATAATTTTGAAGCTATTAGGTAGTAGACTGTAAACCCTTTATTCACTTTTGAAATTCTCAAGTGTTGCAAATCTAGATTGTGACCATAATGTATATTTTGAAAGGGTACATGTACAGCTGATTCTCATCATCTCTTAGCTTTATATGACTTGTGCAACAACAAGCAATAACATCTAATTTACAAAACTTCCGTGATTTTTCAACAAGCGACTTCATAGTTCTGAGCATTGCTTACCTGTTAAATTTGCATTAAATATTTTAAACCACTGAAAATTATTCATCTGACCTGTTTTTGTTAGATTGTAGTTATAATAAATAACAATTCCAAGTTGTAAACCGCGCCAATCTTGATGACACATTTAGCGAGCTTGCGCATTATGTGGAGCTACCAGTGGCATTTAGCATCTCGTGAAACATAGCTTTGAAAATTTATAAATGTATAGGGACCACATACTTTGATTTTCTTTACTATACGGTGCAAGAGAAAGGTCCGACACGCCCAACATAGGGCGCGGCCATTTTGATTCCTATGCCACAGTTTATAGCTAAAGAATCGATTGCCCACTCTGCGTCGGCACTTTTGATCTCAATGTTCCAGTTTATACACTGCGCAACTGGGATAATACAATATATGATATCCGCCTATAATAAAACAGCAGTCTTCTGCGTATCCTGAATTTGTATCACTGGAGTGGATGTTATTTTGGAACTTTCAACTAATCCGAGTGAGCTAACTGATTCTTTAGCATAAACTGTGACTCCAAAAATAACATTCACTGACAGCAGCAAGCAAAATATCAGGTGCGTTTTAATCATCCGCTTCTGCTTCCGGAATTGTCGGTTTAGTCGTTTTAACCTGTCAGATTAAAACAAGAAAACCGACAATTCCGAAGCAGAAGCGGATGATTAAAACGCACCTATTAAAAATATTGCGCCAAGATGTAGGCAACACGTAATAAGGGATCAAAATGGCGGAGTTTTCTATCTCCTTTTAAAAGGCACTCAGAAAGCTGCGCAGTGCGACCATTCTCCGTATAGTAAAAGAAAATCAAAGTATGTGATAGGGACCATGCGTCACGACTTAAACGCCAACTGGTGACAAAAATGTAAACTTTATGGGAGGGATTTATTACAGTTTTATATGACATTTATTGTTTAATAATTATTAATTAAATAAATTCGAATTATTTTCGTAATATCATTATCGAATAAAACGTGTTGCATCCGCGGATGTACAAACACATTTGATTCGTTAACCCGTTGACGGACAACGACGTCTATAGACGTTATTGACAATGTGCGCTCCGTGACACCTTAATTTAAGGACGTCTGTAGACGTCTTTTATAATACCTCCATAGCTCGGCAACAACTTCTACAGACGTCGGATTTGAATCGTAAATCGGTAAAGTGTCATATCAAGCACACTAATTTGACTCTGTGCATTTGACGTGAGAGGTGGGGATAGAACATGGCGTCATAACGGTTTATGAGGGGCGCCTCTGCGGGCCTCTGGCATTTAGTATTTCAGTCAGTAATCAGAATGCAGCACGTGGTATGGCGTTAGCTATTATTCGATATTTTCATTAGTTTTCAAATAAAAAATACATTTGCGTAATTCTAGTGTTTTATTTATACCGACGTCTATGGACGTCTACGTTACAAATGTATAGAAAAATGTCTAGTATGTGACAGTGACGTCTGTAGCCGTTATTGTTTTTTTATATTATTCAGCTTTTTTAGAAGTCAAATAACATATATTATATAAGTGTTACTATAATATTGCAAAATTTAGGGAAGTTGCAATAGTGTCACAAAAAGCATCTCCACCTGTTCACATGTGTCCGTCAACGTGTTAATAAAGAAATTTTATAAATTTGCACAGAGCACATTTGGTGTCTCACTCCCAATGATATACATAGTTACATAGATTGCTTATCAATCGAAAAGCGTATTTCACGGGGAGAAGTTTTCTTCTTGTCTAATAAATGATTTGCATCAGTTTTGTAAACAAATCATTTATAGGACTGGTTTAGAAATTAGAATTTTTGTTTTCGAGTCATTAAGATTTTTACAGATTTAAATTTACTTTTTATATAAATATAATTTTACAGATAGTTAATAGTTTTTTGTTAGTTAAAACTAATGTAGGATGAAATTAGAATGTCCAATTTGACAAAAATATCATGGTCCTATTTATAATAAGGCAACAATTTATAAAATTAATTTTATTTAATAATCAAGATAGAACTTTATTTTTTTTTTTTTTTTCAATTAATAATAATAATAAATAGTTTTAATCTTATTTTTTTAAGTAGAACGCTGGAAAAGGCAATATATCTATATATCGAGACAAAATTTTTTATATTCGTCAACTCTATTATTTCAAAATTGTTTTTTCTTAATTCATGAATAATAAATTCGCTGTACCTTCACACTTACTGCACACAGAATAGGCAATTTCAAATAACTGCTTATAATATTCAAAAATAAATTGGGCCGCGTTCCTGTACATGAATATGAGTCCCAAATTGTTCAATACGTTTCCACTAGAATTAAGAATAATAACTAATCCACATAAATTCAAAAAATATTTGAAATCAATACCTACTTGAACAAACTGTAGTCAATATTTTGTATAGTTGAAAACATTCTGCAGTCAATAATTTGTATAGTTGAAAATTTCTAGATCAAGCGTTCTCTATTTGTATATATTAAATTTTCCACTTTCTGAGCTTTAATAACTACTATTTTTTGTATATATTTAAATTTATTGTATATATATTTCTAAATATATTAAGCTATATTAACACTTTCTGATCTTTGTAACTTTGTTTTTTTGTATTTATGTTCATTTATTGTAAGTTTTGCTATTTAATTGTTTTTGTGATTTTTATTATAACGAAACGTGCGAAAAATTCCCTTATCGAGTTTTTTCATTTATTTATATCTATCTCAAGATTGTTTTATTATATTTTGTAAAAAAATTTAGTGTAAATAAATTCATTTTTATTATTATTATTATTATTATTGTTTCTGAAATCTACGTTTAATGCATGGAATCTACGTTTAAGAAAATCAGGTACAGTATATTTTTTATGTCAAGAAAGTACACTTCACCAACTACTTAAAAATAGATTTATATTTTTTACCACTTTAATAGGTCTATTCTGGTTTTGAGAAATAACAATCCACAACTGTCGGGCTCATGCGCAGTAGATAAAAAGTGTTCTGGTTTTTCTGGGACTACTTCGGATCTCTCAGTCCAGTGTTCTGGTTTCGTATCCAAAATAATCCGTGATTGTTGTAAATAGTCAAAATGTGTTCATGCTTGGGAGTGTGGATCGACTCTGACATGGCCTTCTTAGGTAGATAAAGACGGCCATGACTCTGACTGTTTTGACCGCGCATGCGTTTTTTAAGTGTTATGAATATTGTATTAGCTTTTTAGACCGTACGGAACGTATGCGATCCCAAATTGTTTATTTATATGTGGACGAATGTCTCTAGTTCTTGTTTTATTTGTAAATTAAAGCAATTTTAGAATTATTAATTTTTTAATATTATCCTGTTTTTATTTATTCCATTGAAATGTGATGATAATGATAAACATATACATGCAAATGTTATTTGAAGCTGAGCTTTCAAAAGGAACTTCATTATTATAATAAACAATCAACAAAACACCTTTATGTGTTCTGGTTTTCCAACAATTTCAATTTTGCCTTTACGCATACGGTCCGGCGCAGTTTCAAAACAGTTTTCATTTTGAGAACCAGAACAAACCTAATAATAGAATAATTTGTAACAAACGCTATTATTTTGTGCGATAGATTGCGCAACCTAGTAGAAAACTATAGTCTTAAAAACATTTTTAAGCATTTTTTTCATAGTCGATCTACAGTTTTCTAAGTACGGCCGGCCATCTCTGAGATAAATTACAATATTTAAATTTTAAGTGAGGTCCATATTTATAAACAGGAACTCAGCTGAGTCGAACTTGGGTTAGTCGTCCTTGAACTAAAATTGAAGTTCGATTACAACGTCTCTAAACTTCCAGGTGGTTACGGTGTTACCAGGGGCTGGTAACTCAAATGGAAAAACATGAGGACGGTAATTTAGTACCACTCCAATTAACGGGATGGCGCTCGTATTGAAATGTCATGTTAGTTGTCAGCTAGTCAACACAAAACAAAACTTCACAACTTGGAAAAATTAAAATGGCTGTTGCATTTGTAGGTGTATTGGATTTTGATTCATCTAGATTTATTTTTCAACACCTTCCAATTTTAAGCATGTTTTCATGAGATGGGAACATGGATTTCAGCAACGAACAATAAAGCACTCCCAGATATTGGTAGTGATGCAATTTATACCACGTATTAAATATGAGGTCGTCATATTAAGGATAACCAAAACAATTTGTAATAAGTGTCTTAAGAAAAATGCATCTTGTACTGGCATTAATGGTAAGTACTATTTACAAACTTGTTTTTGATTCAGTGTTAAAATAATTGGTTTGTTATTTAAATTTCTTTTTGTTTTCAGTTTTTAAATGATCATTGTTGTAAAGAAAATGTTGGCCCTCTAAAATACCCTGTCGATTGATCAAATATTTGAGCCTCAGCCATCAATATCAAAAACTGATTCAATGCCATTGACATCAAACAAGAAAACGCCCTAAAATCTTCAAGGGTGCAAACGTGTGTAAGTTTAATTTATGCTCAAAAGTTAAATTCATTTATCACAGTGCCCACATGATGAATAAAAATTTGATAACTACAAGTGCTGTATAAATGAATCAAGAAAACAATTATCGGATGAAGAAATGCTCCTCAACCTAACTAGTCGACTCGATAACCATATGGCAAATTTTATCCACACTCAAATTTGCCTCGATAGTAAAAAAGGATGATGCTTCAACTTCAATTTTTTCAAACTTATTTGCCACTCTAAGTCGCAAAACTTTTACAAAGGTCTTGAGCACTTATATATGCTGATTTTGTTACAGAAAACATTTTTGATAGGTTGGTGTTATAAATATTTAATTATTTAAATGGTGTAAATGCATATTTGTTTAGAGTATGTCCATGTTTAAATAGACAAATTATATGATGCGGCGTTAATTTACTGTAATAAAAAAAAATAAATAAATTGCATTTTATTTCAAGTTTGAAATTAATGCAAAAATATAATGAAGTAAAATCAAATAAAGATATAAATTGGCAAAATATTTGACTAGTTTCAAATCACAAAACAGTCAATATGGTTGTTTTATGATTTGAAACTAGTCAAATATGTTTCCAATTTTTTTGCTTTATTTGATTTTCTTCATTACATTTTTGCGCTACTACAAAGTTAAATTTCAAAAAGCCCGCTCGTGGCGGCCATATTGAATTTTAGTACCACTCCAATTTGATAGATGGCAGCACATCGACTCAGAATTTTACCATTGAGTTTCCAATCTATTCACATTAGTAATCTATGGGTGTTACACTGGAATTTAGAGATGGACATTAGCAAATATGTAACTGTTATGTACAGTTACGGATTTGTTACTACCCATCTCTAAATTCACGCGATATAACAACTTCGATTTTCGTTCAAGGACGACTTACTTAATGAACTGGAGTGGGGTAGAAAGCCAATGTGTATACAATGAACTGGAGTGGGGTAGAAAGCCAATGTGCATTTTGTATCAATAGAACAAGGTGTGACTCTGTGGGCGCCAATGAACTGGAGTGGGGTAGAATGCTTGTCAATAGGCTTGAGATGCGACTCTATGGGCGAAGACAGGTTATTTTTCATCTCACTCGGGAGTATTTGTAACAACCATTTTCTATTTCACTTTGTTATTGTCTGATCCACCAGCTTGTGGATTGAACAATAACAATGTGAAACAGAAAATGGTTATTATAAATACTCCTGAGTGAGATGAGAAATAAAAATGGCTGCGCCCATAGAGTCGCATCTTGTTCTATTGATACAATATACACATTAGCTTTCTACCCCACTCCAGTTCATTGGTGGGCGCAGCCATTTTTATTTCTCATCTCATTCGGGAGTATTTATAATAACCATTTTCTGTTTCACATTGTTATTGTTCAATCCACAAGCTGGTGGATCAGACAATAACAAAGTGAAATAGAAAATGGTTGTTATAAATATTCCCGAGTGAGATGAAAAATAACCTGTATTCGCCCATCGAGTCGCATCTCAAGCCTATTGACAAGCATTCTACCCCACTCCAGTTTATTGTGTGTATATAGTATCAATAGAACAAGATGCGACTCTATGGGCGCAGCCATTTTTATTTCTCATCTCACTCTGGAGTATTTATAATAACCATTTTCTGTTTCACATTGTTATTGTTCAATCCACAGTCTGGTGGATTAGACAATAACAAACTGAAATAGAAAATGGTTGTTATAAATACTCCCGAGTGAGATGAAAAATAACCTGTCTTTGCCCATAGAGTCGCATCTCAAGCCTATTGACAAGCATTCTACCCCACTCCAGTTCATTGGACTTACCCAAGTCCGACTCAGCTGAGTTTTGTTTATAAATACAGACCTAAGTCGAATCGAGTGTCGTGACCCTATGCTGAGATTATTCTGGGCGAGTTCGGATAGTTAGGGGCTGGAGCGGGACAAAAGCGGAGTTTTTTTACGGTGCTTTTAAATGACATTTAAGCGTGTTAAACTGTCACTAATCGGACTAAACCAAACTTTAAGAGGGTCGTTTGAAGTAAAAAGTGTTAAAGGAACTTGGCAGACCGAACGCAATGTCTATTGTTGCCAACACAGGGTAGCCCTTTTCCCTGTAAATAGTTGGTAACGTTTGTTTGACCTCGACAGTAGCGCGCTGAGCGCGTTATGATGAACTATAATTCGGTACAGTCGGTAAAGTAGAAAACTACTAAGTAAAGCGATTTAAAAAATGGCGGGCTTCAAAATTTATGAAATTGAAGCAATTTCAAGTAACATTTTATCTATTTTGCAGCTTTTACTTCCAATAATTGAAACAATAAGTAAAATGAATTTTTATTGTAAGTAAATGCTGAAAAACGGAAAATGTCACTTGTTTTAAATGAAAAATAAAAACATTTGTAATAAGTTTATTTAGAATAGGTAACTATGTCATTACATTATATTAAACATCATATTCACAATAAACACACAAAATTATTGCAGAGTAAAATGTAAGATAAAAATGTGACAATTATTTTACTAATAACAAAAACTGGGTACAAATTTAAAATTATAATTTCAAAAAAATTAAAAAGAAACAAAACAGTCATATCTATAAATAAGATTATTGTTTTAAAAATCCCTAGTATTGACTTACTATTACACAAAATATAGGTAATTTTTCACAGAAAACAAAATAATTAATATTTACAATTAATTTAATATAAAAATGTTATACAAACATTTTGATCTTAATTTTACTTACTAAGCCAATCAGTTTTTCCTGATCAATTCAATTTTAATATAATAATATATGTAAAATTAAAACATTGTTTTATGTCCGATTTAAAAAAAAAACTTTAAATTATTTATTCTAAATCTCTCTAAGTTTATCAGGCAACTAAATTTTAATGAATGTTCATGCAACCCACTTATTCAAGCATTTTTTTCTGACTCCTTTATCCATTAATGTTCTCAAGCTCTAATGAGTTGCCTAAACATATACGAAGGCCAGTTGTTTTGAAATTTTATTGTTAAGGCAACTCTTGCACTGTACCACTCTTTTATCCTTTTACCTATCTGTTGGGGCGATGAGGGGGTTTTTTACTTTACCTTATCGCCTCTTTAGTTTGGCGGCCTAGCTATTGGAATTTTGAGCTAACCTTATGAATACTTCTTTTCCGTGAAATGGACAGCTTACCAGGTGCTGCAGCTTGACTGTAGTAAAACACTTTTAAACATAAGCACAACTTGTTTATTTCCACAATCAGAACGTGTTAAGACATATAAACGTGAATGTACATAAAAGTTGGTGATTTCAAATTTGAGATGTTACTAGCTTGAGTGCTAATGGCTATCTGATCATTCTTTTACAGCTATATTTTTGTTAATTTTTGTTAAATTATTTCGCATATATATTGGAGACCGAATTGTAAATTAGTCACATTTGAAAAAGAAGTTGTACTTCGAAACATGTCATGTGTAGTGTTTTTAATTTTTATTTTTAATTTTTTTAAATAAAAGTTTTGTGAAAATCTACCAAATTTGGTTTTAGTCATTCAAGATAAAATGGATTTTCATCAAGTAAAGGCCGAAACAATAAGTAATTAATAACCTAATTTATTATCAAAGCCAGATTTACACCACTTCTTAATATTCAAATTTAGCTTAACTTTATATATTGTTATGAAATTATTAAGTCCGACTCTGTCTACGCACGCAACCAACTCGTTATCGGAGCAACGATGACGTGTGGAAACAATCGGACCGTTTCTAGAATGAACAAGAAACGACGAGATGCCTGCCGCTGAATGTTCGAGTCAACTGCCGGAAGCCTCTCGTATTTTCCAGTAGCGGAGTGGGATTAATATAAATAGTCGACGTATCAGCGCCAAGTTTAGTTTAATATAGAACGTTGTATTGAATAGTTAAAGTGTAAGAAATAAATTAGAATTATTGTTAGTTAGTGTTCAAATATTATATAAATAAATTGTAAATAGTGTGTTTTTAAATAAATAAACTTTAAATAAATTAGACTTTTGTTACAATATTTATAATAATTATCCCCGTATTTGATAATATATTGTATTAAAGTGATATTTAAGAGATTGCATTAGTAAAGTTATTGATTTCTTTAATATTTATTCATTTTTTAATTATTATATGGGTGTAAAAACGGCTTTATATTTAGTGATCGCAGCGCGTGAAGCGCGATATGATAAACTACAAACAAGGAAACAATTCCCGCCTATTATTTAAACCTTCTGTTTTAGTTTTTCTATGGTTGCCAAGTGGTGAAGTGTGACAACTGACAACCTTTTTTTAGGTTAGCGATTGGGTGACAACCAGAGAGATAACAGGGCTGGAACTCTGTGTCATGTAGAATTATACTTATCGCTTTCTACAATAGATTCTTTTGTGGCACTCTGTGTAACATAGCGGAAAACCAACGAGTATATACTTACTACAGGATAACTAGTTTCATAAGAAATCACATTGCGATATTTCCCGTGCGGTTGATAACGTATTTATCACAAAAGAAAGTAATCGATTCCATTGTAGAAAGCGATAAGTAGAATTCTACATGACACAGAGTTCCAGCCCAGGAACGCAAGAGCGCGTTCAATTTGATCTTGGTCTCCGAGCAATTACTACTAGAGGGAGTCTTCCCCCTTCCCCGCGCTAAATTTTGTTAGCAACATCTACTCCCCCTGAGGGGGGAAATACCTCGGCTATATCAAGCTAGCGGGCACTCTGTGGCGGCACCATACAAGCTTTTTTGTTACGCTATTTGCGAATTTGTAGCTTTGTCCAGGTCCGAAAAAACAGCGGATCCGCTAGCTTTAATTTCCATAGTAGCGGCACAGATTCAGACCCAGCTGGTTTTTCGTAACTTTTTTGTAGGTTTTTTGTTACGCTAGTCTCCCTTTTGTAGCTTGTACTGAACCTGAGAAAAGCGCGGATCCGCTAGCTTAGCGGATATTTGTAGCGGCACCAGCTCGGACCCGACTCATTTTTTGTAGCTTTTTTGTTACGCCTGTCTCGATTTCGTTGCGAGGCCTGAACTTGAGTAATAATCGTTTCTCCATGAGCGTGAGAGAAAAGTGTGTTAATTTAAAATCAAGTTTCGGCCTCTACAAGTAATAGACCTTTTCATCACAAATATTTTTTGTGCGCATGCTTCAGTATCACCCAGCTTTTTCGTACTGTTTCTGCAAACAAGCATGTTCAAATGCCCACGTGAAATAAAATTATAATCGATAAATATTAATTTAAGCATATTAATTTAAAAAAATGAAGAAAAAGCAAAGTAATAAGTTTAGTGTCTTAATTGAAAAATACATTTTTGCAATCAATTACAATATTTATGTTATCTGTACGGAAAGGAACAACGAAACGGTGTTGTTGTGGAGTATGTAAAAGTGACACACGGTATAAATCATTCAAAGTCAATGCATATTAATTTATAAATTTTCCTAAGCCTTGGCTGCAATAACGTAAAAAATTATCAAATTATCAGGCAAAATCCACATTAAAACAGGTTCAAAATACGCAAAATGTGGTCGAAGTGACAACGGTTTTCAATCGATTGATGATGTTACTAAAGATACTTGTCTTATAGATATTTGTTCACTACATTTTCATGGAGAAAATGGTCCAACAGAAGAAAATTCTTATCTGGTATTACATAATATTTTTTTAGTATTAAATACTACTTCGGTATACACAGTAATATGATTAAAAATGTCATGTTGATACTCAAAATATTAAATAATGATTATATTAATTATACTCATGATTAACTTTCATGTTAATTAACGTGTTTTTGTAAGTACTAATAGTTGGTTGGCATAATTAATTAGAATAGATTATTTGTTTTCATTAATTTTTTATACAGTTAAGAAGTATTGATACACCTAACCTCTCAACAAGTCCACTTTTTCCTTTGTAGCAAACGTCCAAGACACTTCAACAATCTTTTCAGCTGCTCACAACTATGTCCTTCCATAGAGTTATAAAAATGTAAATCACCATCAACGATTTTTTCTAATGATTGATTTATCTGTAGGGATACTATTGCTTTCCCAACCATTGTCGATCAAAACAGTACGAAACTTTTGAATTATCGCCATTTTAACATGGTGGCTGCGCTTGCGCTCATCACATGATGAAAAGGCCTATAGGTGCAACTCGATAGTGTGAATATCTGTTGATAGATGGCACCAGTATTGCATTTCACGAATTATGGCCATCTTCCATCCAATATATTTTTGAGAAATTTAGATATAATCTCAAAATCAGACATTTGTTTTTAAATGGTTTTTAGTGTTGTTTATGTATTTATACTTTTGTTGAATTAAGAATATTCTTACATCTTTTTTGAATGATTTCCTTAACCAATCGTTTTGCAGTATTTATGGCCTAGTGTTTAATTCTGTCCGATGACAACTATACAGGGTGTTCCATCTCAGACGATGTTTCTTATCCCATAGTAATTGGAAAAATTTCCCGAAACACGTCGGATGATTTTCTTTAGGGGACATCTTTTGACGTATATTTGAGGCTTGAAGCAGCAATAACCCCCTATGAGGGGGCGCTTCAACCCCTCAAAATGGAATAGGGAAGAAGGGTTGAGTGATACATCATTTGTAAGGTCTTGA
Organism: Psylliodes chrysocephalus; assembly: GCA_927349885.1. Classification (NCBI taxonomy): domain Eukaryota; kingdom Metazoa; phylum Arthropoda; class Insecta; order Coleoptera; family Chrysomelidae; genus Psylliodes; species Psylliodes chrysocephalus. The sequence goes on from OV651814.1 coordinate 85,841,242, forward strand.
AAGCATCTTTACAACGGTGTATGAAAAAAATCACTATGGAAATTCAAGCTAGCGGATCCGCTGTTTTTTCGGACCTGGACAAAGCTACAAATTCGCAAATAGCGTAACAAAAAAGCTACAAAAAAACCACCAGGCGTAGTATTCTCGAATCACGAATACCGACATTCGCATACGTGTTTTACAATGTGTCTCACTTTGTTGAACGAAAACCAAGTGAGACAAATAATAAATCTCGCATGCGAATCTGTATTCGTGACTCGAGAATAATGATACTACCCCCAGGTCTTGTATGGTGCCGCCACAGAGTGCCCGCTAGCTTGATATAGCCAAATCCATTCTAATTTCAGTTCTGGGCATATGACAGATTTCGGTGCGGCTGCGGCAACACTGTTTAGAAAACAATTTGACATTTTTGACACCTTGAAGCAAAGGTTTGGTTATGTAAAAACAGAAAAAGTAATTGTTTTTGTTTATAATTCATAATTATTGTCGTTAATTTGATTTTAAAACGATGGATTTGAAACAAAAATCTTCCGATCCATATAAAGGGGCTGTTAAAACGGAACTAGATGTTATTTTTGGGCAAACAGAAGAAAATGATTGGTTTTCTACAAAACAACAATCTATTGAAAACGATCATAATGTACTTGAATGTGGTGATAAAATTAGTGAATATAAAGCTACTAACTATTTTGTAAATGTTAGTAGTAAAATTAGAGAAGAAATAGACGAATGTGTAGTGCCTAAAATTGAATTACAACCACCTGATTTTCCAGAAAAAATACATTGTGAATCAATACAATTTGTTTCTGCAGCTAGTAAAAAAGAATTTGATGTTCACAATGTGGTTAACATTAACGAAACCAAGCAAGAAGTTAGTGATAGTGAATATAAACAATTTAAAACTGAAAGAGAACTTTTGACTACTCATATTGATTTACCAAATTTGAAAAGCGAAAGCACTGAATATTCGAACCATTTCATACAGCCGTGTAGCAGTAAATATAAGGGAAATACATTGAAACCTACAGTAAATGCTATTACTAAGAGAAAAAAGCTATATCCATGCCTTGTCTGCCAAAAAAGTAAGTGTGTTCTTTAAATAAAGCTTTGAAAATATATCACATGTGATACATGATTTGACTGTCTTCATGAATTATATAAGAACGTCTGAAGTTTCCTATTGTGTATCAAGTAGTTATGACTTGCATTTTAACTTGTACATGCTAAGCACAAAGGTGGTAACCGTAATAAACTTGAATTCGAGAAATTTAGATATTTCGATGTGTCAACTTTGTGGTTCTGAAAATCGGCATTATAAAGTTTCAGGTGTGACTGTTTATAGTCATTTTGAAAGATAATACTTCAATTTTGTGATTTTTTCAAATTTTATTCAAAATATTTAAAGATTTGATATAAATATCATAATATTTTCAACTTACCACTTATTAATCTATTTTTTCAATTGTTTATTACTACAGCATATTGCCCTATGTAATTAATGATCATTAACATTTATTTTATTTTTGTTTTATAAATTGAAATCTTTATTAACAAGGCTCTAGTTATAATAATTAATTTTGTTATTAACCAATTTTAAGTAATGACAAAAAAAGGAAGGAAAAAAATGAAAGCTACAGATGATAATTGAATTGCATAACATTAAATTTGTTAGTAATATCAGATCTCAGTACTTTAATCTTCTACTTCATCGTTAACATCTTCACAATCATTTTTCGCTAAATCTTCCCAAAATTTTAACCTAGTTTTTGGTATGATACCATTTGAAGGCTTCTTTTTATCTTTGGAAATTCCGTTAGCAGCATTTTTCTTATTTGGTTCTAAAATACCGTCTTTGATTAATTTCACCTTAAGGAAATTATCTATTTTGTAATATGGGTTCTTAAATGAATTTTTATAAAATAACGGGCTTTGGACGTATTTGTTTTCACAAGCAATAAAAAAGCTTAGTTTTTTTGCAGATACGGCATTTTAACGTAGTATTTGAGGTAGAAAAGAAAGATACGACTATTTTTATAGATCTATTTTAAATAAAATATTGGCTTTTCATGCTTAATAACTTAAAAATAATGTTGAAAATTGATAATTTAATGTATTATAATCAAAAACTCATTTTTCTTAAAAAATCAGTTACCACCTTTGTGCTTAGCACGGCAGTATAGATATATATTTTTTTGTTAAAATAAATTTATAAATACCGAATGGCAAACCACCTTGAAATAATGGTGTACAAAGTAATAAAATTCCAGTGGAAGTATGTGGAAGTACACGGTATTCCAGTGGAAGTCCATGGAATTCCAGTGGTAGTCCATTGGAAATATACATAAAATTCCATCACATAACAACTAAACTGGCGATAGCAGCTCTACTTGGGCTGGTCTATGATAATTGGCTTAGATTTAATGGCATTCATGGAATTATTAGTTTTCAATTTGTTCTGAATATTGTTTTTAAATGAATATTATGAATCTAACGGTAAGCTTTTTTTAATTCATTACTACAAACAATGAATATTTTTTAACATAGTAAATTTTATAAGAAAACCTTGGTTATTTCGAGAGGCCAAAAAATGAATATGCACATCATATATGGACCTATTGGTTATCATTCATTCAAAACTAGTAGGTTTGATTAGCAAGAAATATAAAAAATACATAAAGCATTTAAAAGAAATGTAGAATGATTTTTAATTAAAATTTGAAATATTGTGTAATATATAGGGTGATTTATAAGTACTATGACAACCTTCAGGAAATGATTCTTTGAGTAATTTTAAGGTAAAAAGTTCATATAAACATGTGTCCGGAAATGGATGGTTTTCAAGATACAGGGTGTTAAAGTTTCAAGAAAAAAAATCGTTTTTTTATCATATCACTGAAGATAATTTAATGAAATTTGGTACACGTTGTTTTACCATAAAGTGGCATTTTTTCATGCTATTAACTTTTTTTATTTTCATCAGTGGCGTCCCTACGGTATTTAAACTAAATATTGAAGAAAAAAATGGTACGCCACTGGTTAAAAAAAAATAAAAATTATTTTTAAAATCTACATTTAATTTGGAACAAATTTGATCTCTAGACGTTTTCGCTTAAAAAAATGTGTACAATGTCGGTAGAAATGTAAATCAATATCCGGAGGGTGAAAAATGAGTAGTTTTTAAATAAAATATGCAATATGCAAGAAATATCAACATTTTATTTCATTTTAAATAAAATTAAATTAAATAAACGAAATTAAACTGTATTCAAATAAATTGTTGAAAGTGTTCACCTTCAGCGAAGATACAGGCATTCAATCTTCTAGTCATTGAATCTCGTACTCGCTCAAAAATTATTGGTGTGTTTCTTATTTTTTCACAGGCGTCTATTATTCGGTTTCTTAGTTCTTCCTCGTTTGCTACTGCAGTTTTATAAACTAATGACTTCATATGTCCCCAAAAATAAAAATCTAACGGGTTTAGATCTGGGAACCTTGGTGCCCATGCCTGGTTAGTTTCTTCTACACCCCTACCGATCAATCGATTTGAATAGACCGTGTTAAGGAATTCCCTGGCAACAACGCTGAAATGGGCCGGAGCCCCATCATGCATAAACCACATGCGGATACGATTTTCTAAAGGTACATTCTGAAGTAATCCCGGCAATTCGTTTTCTAGAAAGTGTCTGTAAGTTTCTCCATCCAGTCGGAGTGGAAGAAAGAAAGACCCTATCAAATAATCATCCATTATTCCCGCCCATACATTTACAGAAAATTGATACTGAGAATGCCTTTCACTAATTGCGTGCGGATTTGCTAGAGCCCACACATGGTTGTTATGAAAGTTTGTGATAGTATTTTTGGAGAAATTTGCCTCGTCCATGAAAAGTACATATCTTAAAAATTGAGGATTTTCAGCCAATTTCCTCAAAAACCACTGACACATATTAATGCGTTGAGGAAAGTCTCGTGGCTTGCACCCTTTGAATATGATCGTGGATAATTCTCCAAACTGTGGACTGAGTAGAATTGGGAGATTCAGAAATTATTCTTGTACTTGTTTCTGGATTCTCCTCGACAGCGTTCAAAACAGCTTCTTCCAATTCTGGGATTCGGCCTGCCCTCTTAAAGCTACCTGTTTTGGCCAAACGACGGTGGACACTGGAAAATGTTGGAGCTGAAGGCAGTACTCGATTAGGAAATCGCTCCTGGTAAATACGTCTCGCTTCGCGCGCATTGCCATCCGCAAGGCCATAAACGAAATGCATGTCGGTTAAATAGGCCAAATATTTAGAAAACATAACGACTTCTAACAAGGGTAGCTTCTGTACATAAATTTGATAGGGAAATCGATTTTTTTACTGAAAAATGTGCTAAAGTATGCTCAAAAAATTTTAACAATTTAGTCATGTATGAAAATGGTTTTTATTTTTTTATGCGAAAACGGTGCGTCTTACGAACAAAAGTCAAGAGATCAAATTTGTTCCAAATTAAATGTAGATTTTAAAAATAATGTTTTTTTTTTAAACCAGTGACGTACCATTTTTTCTTCAATAATATTTAGTTTAAATACCGTAGGGACGCCACTGATGAAAATAAAAAAAGTTAATAGCATCAGAAAATGTAATTTTATGCTAAAACAACGTGTAGCAAATTTCATTAAATTAACTTTAACACTGTATCTTGAAACGATCCATTTCCGGACACATGTTTATTGAACTTTTTACCTTAAAATTACTCAAAGAATCATTTCCTGAAGTTTGTCAAAGTACTTATGAATCACCCTGTATATACAATAGTAGCTATATTTAATTAAACCCAAACTAAACTAAGATTCTTACATACTTTATGTATATCAAATTGTCAAATGTATCATACATTTTTGAAGTAATTCTCTATGATTGTCTCTATCCATCTACTTGTAATCTAATATCACCTTCACAACATGGATTCCTAAGCAAAAAATCAACCAAGACCAATTTGCTTACACTTATCTGAAGTTTTTGATACTAGTGGATAAATGGATGTAATATATACTGATTTTTCGAAGACCTTTGACAGAATGGGTCACATAATTCTAGTTGATAAATTAAATTACTCCTGTTCTACTGAAGTTCTTCCAGTCATATTTTCGAAATAGACAGCAGTTTGTTTTCTACAGTGGTTATTCATCACATAAATATATTTCAAAATCAGTCGTGCCTTAAGTCTTAAATCTTGGGATACTATTCTTGCTATTTATCAATGACCTGGATGGCCATTTGTATTCAAACAGACTTATCTGTAATGTGAATGTAAAAAGTATTTTTGGCATGTCGAATACTCAATAAATTTTACATAGACAGTATCCAATCGAACATAGGCGCCAGAACTCAAAAATTGCTTTGGGTGCCCGGCCTCTATACGGGAAATGGGGGCAATCCACCCTCCACACCTCACTTAAAGGCACCACCGGTTTTTTAAAAGCACTTTTAAAGCGTTAATTTTATGAAAATATTCTTAAAAAAAAAAGGTATTGTCACATGTCCAATTGCTGGAGTTTTGAGGATTGAAGCGGCAGACGGAGTATCAACAATCGGTAGGCTTAAAGGTTCCCACCTAAATCGGAATATCTGGCATCTGGCAACCCTATATGATCGGTGCAGCCACCACTGGTATTCAATGGTGCTGCAGTGCTAAAGTACCAATGAAATAAGTAGAAACAATATAAAAAAACATTTATTAACTAATTTAGGAGATTTTTGATTATTTATTAATACACATATAATGGAGTATTGTATGTATACAGGGTGGCCATTTGAAAATAGCCAATTTTGTCGCACCCCAGTTCCTTTACGAAAAAACGCGGACCCGTCAATTTTGGAGTTAGGGGGAAACATTTTTTTTGCTAGTTTCATCCCATAAACGCAAACCCTCTAGCGGGGGTGAAAATTGTCCTTAAAATCTTAAATGGAAAGAGGGGTCAAATGATAGTTTATTTTGAAGATATTTTTACTAGGGAGGAGGGGGGTCAAAAAAATCCTTAAAATTACCTTACATAATTAATGGACGCCCCCTTTGTCACAGATTTTCCAGTGATGTTGGCTGGGTGGCATAAATTTTAGTTTTTAAGTGGCCTCATTAAAAATCCAATAAGGTTAGATCCGAAGACCGTGGGGGCCACTCACTCAATACTTTCTCTTCTTCCGATCCATTGACCTGAAAACGTTTGATCCACATACTGACGAATAGTCACTGCAAAATGGGGTGGCACACCATCTTGATGGAATATTAAGTTGTTTGCTATGTACTAATCGTCATTCTCAATCAACCTTAAAAATGCTGGATAAATGGCGTTTTCTAATAATTCCAGATACATGTCTGCGGTTAAAGTTCCAGGTAAAAAAAGGGGCCAGTTATACGGTTACCAAAAATACCAACCAAAACATTCAGTTTTTCCGGATGTTGCGTATGCATTTCATTAAATATTCTTGGATTTGAATCGGACCAATAACGACAGTTGTGACGATTACCGTACCATTTAGGAAAAAAAGTGCATTCGTCTGAAAAACACACATTGAAAGATAATTACTGATCATTTATTGCTTGTTCAGTCATAATTTCACGAAATTGTAATCACCTATCAAAATCGTCTTCGTTAAGTTCTTATACCAGATGAATTTTGTAGGAATGTTTTTTCAATATCTTCTGAATGCTACTTTTCTTAATACCAGATGTTATCGCAAACTGCCTTGTACTCAATGTGGGTTCTTGAACAACATGCCCTAAAATCGCCACCTCTGTAGCTCCATTTACTATAGCATTTTCCATTTTACGTTATTTGGTAGCTACTGACCCCGTTTACCAAAATTTTTGGACTAACGCCAAAATATACTTTCGATGGACTTGTCGATTTTAATGTTAACTGTTAAACAGTTGGGCAGTTATATTACCACATTCATTATTTTTAAAAAAAAGTGACATTAGTTGCACCCTCTCAGCTGAATCTACAACGAAATAAACTAAATCTTACTACTTTACATCGACCAAAGAATGTCATCTGATAACAATAATTGATAGCCACAGGAATAAAACTAGAATTGTTACAAATAATTCCTTTTTTTTAATAACAATGTAAAAATGATGTTAAACCGGTTTTGTACTTTTGGTGAGCCACTGTATGGGCTATATAGATAGTAGCGATGTAAAACTCGGGGGTTATAATCTATGTAAAAATAACTTTAAAATAAGTTATCATTCGACCTCTCTTTCCAGTTAAAATTTTAGGGGTGAGTCTCACTCCCGATTAAGGATTTTCGATCAGGGGGCGAAACTGGCAAAAAAATGTTTCCCTCTAAAATCAATAACTGACAGGTCCGCGCGTTTTTAGTAAATGACCTGGTTTCTCGCCAGTACTACTAGAAAACTGTTTCTGACTCTAAATTAATGTTCTTTTCTAACAGTGCTTGATCTGAAGCAACTTCCAAATGTTCTCCCTTCTCCCCTCAAGCATTTGCTCAATATCATATAAAAGAACTCTTGTTTTGATATTTATAGAAAGTTATTAGTAGTTTTTTTTATGTCATAGGGTTTTATACACCAAGAATAATAAACTCTTAAGTACAGGTTCAATGCGTTGTCTATGACAAGTGACGGCGACTTTTTTATCACAAAAAATACAGCTCAGAACGATATTTTATCGAGGCATCCTGTCGGTATACCAACTTGTATCACAACAGCTTCTTCATTTCACTTATTGGCATTTTTTGTCCACGTTGTGCTATGGGTGCTCCGCACCCAGTTTCAAACTGCTCTGGGTGCTTGCGCACCCAGAGCCCCGAGGATTCGGCGCCCATGGCCCGCGGCTTTGCACGCGTAGAGTCGTGTTTTTATTATGAAAAAAAAAAAAGATGCATAACTATTTGTATTTACTCGTATCTATTCGTGTTTATTCCTATTTATTCATATTTACTCATATTTATTCCCACTTATTCCTATTTATTCTTATTTATTCTTATTTATTCTTATTTATTCTTATTTATTCTTATTTATTCTTATTTATTCTTATTTATTCTTATTTATTCTTATTTATTCTTATTTATTCTTATTTATTCTTATTTATTCTTATTTATTCTTATTTATTCTTATTTATTCTTATTTATTCTTATTTATTCTTATTTATTCTTATTTATTCTTATTTATTCTTATTTATTCTTATTTATTCTTATTTATTCTTATTTATTCTTATTTATTCTTATTTATTCTTATTTATTCTTATTTATTCTTATTTATTCTTATTTATTCTTATTTATTCTTATTTATTCTTATTTATTCTTATTTATTCTTATTTATTCTTATTTATTCTTATTTATTCTTATTTATTCTTATTTATTCCTATTTATTCCCATTTATTCCTATTTATTCCCATTTATTCCCATTTATTCCTATTTATTCCTATTTATTCCTATTTATTCCCATTTATTCCCATTTATTCCCATTTATTCCCATTTATTCCCATTTATTCCTATTTATTCCTATTTATTCCTATTTATTCCCATTTATTCCCATTTATTCCCATTTATTCCTATTTATTCCTATTTATTCCTATTTATTCCTATTTATTCCTATTTATTCCTATTTATTCCTATTTATTCCTATTTATTCCTATTTATTCCTATTTATTCCTATTTATTCCTATTTATTCCTATTTATTCCTATTTATTCCTATTTATTCCTATTTATTCCTATTTATTCCTATTTATTCCTATTTATTCCTATTTATTCCTATTTATTCCTATTTATTCCTATTTATTCCTATTTATTCCTATTTATTCCTATTTATTCCCATTTATTCCTATTTATTCCCATTTATTCCCATTTATTCCCATTTATTCCCATTTATTCCTATTTATTTCTATTTATTTCTATTTATTTCTATTTATTTCTATTTATTTCTATTTATTTCTATTTATTTCTATTTATTTCTATTTATTCCTATTTATTCCTATTTATTCCTATTTATTCCTATTTATTCCTATTTATTCCCATTTATTCCTATTTATTTGTATAAATTCCTATTTATTTGTATAAATTCCTATTTATTCCCATTTATTCCTATTTATTTGTATAAATTCCTATTTATTTGTATAAATTCCTATTTATTCCTATTTATTCCTATTTATTTGTATAAATTCCTATTTATTTGTATAAATTCCTATTTATTCCTATTTATTCCTATTTATTCCTATTTATTCCTATTTATTCCTATTTATTCCTATTTATTCCTATTTATTCCTATTTATTCCTATTTATTCCTATTTATTCCTATTTATTCCTATTTATTCCTATTTATTCCTATTTATTCCTATTTATTCCTATTTATTCCTATTTATTCCTATTTATTCCTATTTATTCCTATTTATTCCTATTTATTCCTATTTATTCCTATTTATTCCTATTTATTCCTATTTATTCCTATTTATTCCTATTTATTCCTATTTATTCCTATTTATTCCAATTTATTCCTATTTATTCCTATTTATTCCTATTTATTCCTATTTATTCCTATTTATTCCTATTTATTCCTATTTATTCCTATTTATTCCTATTTATTCCTATTTATTCCTATTTATTCCTATTTATTCCTATTTATTCCTATTTATTCCTATTTATTCCTATTTATTCCTATTTATTCCTATTTATTCCTATTTATTCCTATTTATTCCTATTTATTCCTATTTATTCCTATTTATTCCTATTTATTCCTATTTATTCCTATTTATTCCTATTTATTCCCATTTATTCCTATTTATTCCCATTTATTCCCATTTATTCCCATTTATTCCCATTTATTCCTATTTATTTCTATTTATTTCTATTTATTTCTATTTATTTCTATTTATTTCTATTTATTCCTATTTATTCCTATTTATTCCTATTTATTCCCATTTATTCCCATTTATTCCTATTTATTTGTATAAATTCCTATTTATTTGTATAAATTCCTATTTATTCCCATTTATTCCTATTTATTCCTATTTATTTGTATAAATTCCTATTTATTTGTATAAATTCCTATTTATTTGTATAAATTCCTATTTATTCCTATTTATTCCTATTTATTCCTATTTATTCCTATTTATTCCTATTTATTCCTATTTATTCCTATTTATTCCTATTTATTCCTATTTATTCCTATTTATTCCTATTTATTCCTATTTATTCCTATTTATTCCTATTTATTCCTATTTATTCCTATTTATTCCTATTTATTCCTATTTATTCCTATTTATTCCTATTTATTCCTATTTATTCCTATTTATTCCTATTTATTCCTATTTATTCCTATTTATTCCTATTTATTCCTATTTATTCCTATTTATTCCTATTTATTCCTATTTATTCCTATTTATTCCTATTTATTCCTATTTATTCCTATTTATTCCTATTTATTCCTATTTATTCCTATTTATTCCTATTTATTCCTATTTATTCCTATTTATTCCTATTTATTCCTATTTATTCCTATTTATTCCTATTTATTCCTATTTATTCCTATTTATTCCTATTTATTCCTATTTATTCCTATTTATTCCTATTTATTCCTATTTATTCCTATTTATTCCTATTTATTCCTATTTATTCCTATTTATTCCTATTTATTCCTATTTATTCCTATTTATTCCTATTTATTCCTATTTATTCCTATTTATTCCTATTTATTCCTATTTATTCCTATTTATTCCTATTTATTCCTATTTATTCCTATTTATTCCTATTTATTCCTATTTATTTCTATTTATTCCTATTTATTCCTATTTATTCCTATTTATTCCTATTTATTCCTATTTATTCCTATTTATTCCTATTTATTCCTATTTATTCCTATTTATTCCTATTTATTCCTATTTATTCCTATTTATTCCTATTTATTCCTATTTATTCCTATTTATTCCTATTTATTCCTATTTATTCCTATTTATTCCTATTTATTCCTATTTATTCCTATTTATTCCTATTTATTCCTATTTATTCCTATTTATTCCTATTTATTCCTATTTATTCCTATTTATTCCTATTTATTCCTATTTATTCTTATTTATTCTTATTTATTCCTATTTATTCCTATTTATTCCTATTTATTCCTATTTATTCCTATTTATTCCTATTTATTCCTATTTATTCCTGTTTATTCCTATTTATTCCTATTTATTTCTATTTATTTCTATTTATTCCTATTTATTACCATTTATTCTTATTTATTCCCATTTATTCCTATTTATTCGTATTTATTTCTATTTATTTCTATTTTCTCCTATTTATTCCCATTTATTTCTATTTATTCCTATTTATTCCTATTTATTCCTATTTATTCCTATTTATTCCTATTTATTCCTATTTATTCCTATTTATTCCTATTTATTCCTATTTATTCCTATTTATTCCTATTTATTCCTATTTATTCCTATTTATTCCTATTTACTCGTATTTATTCGATTTTTTTTATTTATATTTAATTTGATTTATTTTTATTTATTTTTTATTTTCATTAGTTTTTAATTATTTTTATTTGTTTTTTTAGTTATTTTTATTTTATTTTTTTACGATACTCCCCATTTTCGTTCTTCTTTAAAATTTAAAAATCCAAAAACCTTGATATACGTCTTTATTTACTTATGATGAGTAGCTACAATTCCAATTTTCAAATTTCTACAATTAAAAACCGAAAGTTTTATTTATACTTTGAAACATGTCTATTTATTTATGAAGAGTACCTACAATTCCAATTCAATTCCAATTCAAGCTCTCATTTTATAAACTTTCACTCCCTACACATTTCCCCAATTTGCCCCATTTTCCTTCTTTCCCTCATTTCCCCTTTACCCCCATTTTCCCTCTTCCCCTATTAAAATATGAAAATCCAAAAACCCGAAACACTCCCATTTTTTATTTGTGATGAGTACCTACAATTTCATTTTTCAAGTTCCTACCATACAAATGTTCATTCCCCACACATTTCTCCAATTTGCCCCATTTTCCTTCTTTCCCTCATTTCCCCTCTTACCCCCATTTTCTCTCTTTCCCCTCTTAAAATATGAAAATCCAAAAACCTGAAACCCTATTTGTGATGAGTACCTATAATTCCAATTTTCAAGTTCCTTCCGATAAAAAAGTCGAAGCTTCCATGCAAACTTTTAATCCCCGTTTCCCCCCCTTAAAATGTGAAAAACCAAAAACCCTGAAACACGTGATCATTTAATTATGCACAGTAGCAGTATTTCAAATTTTCATGTTTCACTACCACTATGCAAAAAATTATGTCCGATCACTTGCTCTGTGAAAAACAAAAACAAATCGATCCCATAGGAACCGTACAGTTTTTCGGGATAAAAAGTAGCCTATGTGCTATTACAGGCTATAATCTATATTTGTGCCAAATTTCATCCACTTCCGTTTGGCTGTTCTTGCGTGATTGAGCAACAAACATCCATACATCAATCCAAACTTTCGCATTTATGTATTTATATGATTATATAATTAATAATTACGAGTATGTAATGAAATATGTTTTATTCTTTATTTTGAATACACCTCAAATGATAAAAATACACAAACATACACTATGTTTATTTTTTTATACAGAAAAAAGATATTAATAAAAGTTGTTTAGAAGTACGTTGGAGGGCGAACGGTAAAAAATAAATAAAATGCCGTATAGGTAAATTTAATATAAAAGTTTCGGGAATAAACTTCAATCAACATTCCCCTACGAAATAATACAATCCATTTCCGAACCTCCACGGGGTAAAACAAATAGTTGAAAACCTAAAAAAAAATTTGTCAATAGTCAATTTAAAAAAAAAAAAAATAATAAAAATAAAAAAGTATTTTTGTTGAGACACATTTGTCGAGGAGCATTTGTCGGGGCGCATTTGACCGGGTCGCAATTGTTGGGTAACCGTCCCGAACTATAGAATATTTTGATTAGTTTAATGAATATTTTTTATTTTAAATTCGTTATTCAAGTATATTCTTATTGTTAAATCATTGATGATGCTTCTCATTTCAGATAAATTGATTATTCAATATTTTTTAAATGTATAGAACTACATTTTTGTTCATTTGCACAATTCAACACTTGTTAAATAATTTTTCTTCTGTCCATCATTTTGGATTTAAATCGCCTCCTGATATTGACACGTTACCAGAGCATTATTTCTTTGTATGGTTGGTAATTTCTATGGCTCTATATATTCACAGCACATGTAACTGCTTTCTCCTTTTAATAACAGTGGTATGTTTTTAGTTATAACTCGTTAAAATGTATCAATTTATAGATGGACACTTTGTATTTTAAATAAAAATCCTTTGTATTTGACAATAATAATACTAGACATTCTGCTTTCGTTCCGTAAATATTTTAAAAACCGAAAATCAACGCTAAACTAGCCTGAAAAATTAAAATACGGAATACACTATTAGTATGATACTTCATGTTTCTTTTTATTACTAATGTTATTTATAATTAATTATGATATTTATAGAAAAAAAAATATTTAAACAATAATTCACACTGTTGAAAAAACAAATATTTTATGTGACTTAACACAGTAATGTTAGTAATGTGTTTAATTGGTGTGTTGATTCAGTGTTCTTTTTTTATTTACAGATTTATCTTCTTCTAAATCAAGGTTACCCCATATCAACCGACATTTTGGAAAAAGCTTCGTGATTTGTGAATTTTGTGGAAAATTCATGACAAAAATTGATTTCTTTCAGCACTATTTCGTTCATCTAGTAAAAAATAAACCGATAAAAATATTTCTAAAAAACAGAGTTTCCAGCATACATCAGCATTTAATAGTTTACACTGACGAAAAACTATTTAAGTGTGACATTTGCTCCAAAAAATTTAAACGTAAATCTAGTTGGCAGAAACATTTAAAACTAATTCACAGTGAAAGAAAAACATTTAAGTGCGACTTATGCCCCAAAAAATTTACACGGAAATCTAACTTACACCATCATTTAAAAATCCATACTGACGATAAACCATTCAAGTGTGAACTTTGTTGTAAAGAATTTAAACGTAAATTTAGTTTAGAGCGACATTTATTAATTCATGTTAATGAGACACCATTTAATTGTGACATTTGCTCTAAACAATTTAATTATAAATGTAATTTACAGCGACATTTAAGAAAAATTCACACTAACGAAACACCATTAAAATGCGACAAATGTTCAAAAAATTTAATAAAAAATCTGACTTGTACATTCATTTAATAATTCACACTAATGAAAAAATAATAAACTGAGGTGCTCTGCTGACTTGTTCCACCAAAGTAATTAAAAAATTGCAATTAAGTTATATAAAAATGTGGTGAGGTTGTTTTTAGAAAAAAAGCTTTTAAAAACCGAAGTGCCCTGCTAGATTCATTTGAAAAAATATGTAAGCATCTTGCTTTGGTTTATCGAAATAAGTATCAAGTATGTTTTAAGTAGTTTTATTTAGAACCATAGATAAATTAATAAAGAAGATAGTCGGATTAGTATGGAACTACACTGGCTGATTGACTTGCCAGTTAGAGGCTGAATAAGAAAGAGAAGAATAAAAAAGAAGAGACAACCCCGATTCATTCATGGTTCATTCAAATATAATTTATTTATATCTTTTTGGCATTCATTAATCTAAAAAAAACAATATCTACATCAAAATAATGTATTTAACATAAATGTTAGTTTTGTTTTCGTAATAAAATCCCAAAAAATATAAACAAAAAATATTTACATTAAAAAAAAAATTGAAACATATTTTAATTATTTATTATACAGTTATACATACATGGTAATGAGCTCAATGTTAAATAACAATTGTAAGTAAAATGAATAGTAGGTAGTCTCTCTCATTCTTGAAAAAATAGACCATATTTTGTTGGATGCCCGGTGTTTCCTATAAAAACAAAACAAAAAGTGTAGGGGAGAACGGGGCAAGACGGGGACGCTAAGGTTGAGTCTAGATTTTGAGGTGAATTTATTTGAAAGTAATAAAAATAAAAATCTCATCGTAAACTTTCAAGTTTATTCTATTATAAAATACATTTAAAATGTATGAAATAAAAACATAAATACTAAAAAATTAATAAAAATAAAAAGTACGCTTTACACCATCTTGCCCCACCAGTGGGGCAAGACGGAACAACCTACTAGGCAAGACGGGGTAGCTTTGATATAGCGGATGTTTTATATTCTATTCTTTGCATAAATCACAAATATGCCTAACTTCATCGTCATCGTCGTCCTCCCCAGCGCATGAGCAGTGAGCCCATCTCTTACATGTAATACATTGAACAAAACCTTCTGTTGATTCGAAATATGGGCAGTCGCAGTAAAGACAGTAAGTTTCGTCACCATTTTCTTCTTGATGTTCCGAATCGCTTGATAATTCAGCTTTACGTCGTTTGGTTGCTTTGCTTGCAAAAATATTCTTTAAACATTTTTTGGCTGCGGCTATCTTCTTAGTTTTTGATTTAGTCTTAGGAGTCTTTTTCGTCACTGTTTTGACTGAAGCTGAAAGTTGCTCCTCCAGTTCTTTTTTGTAGGGAGTTGATGTTAAATTAAAACTGTAGCTTTATTTTTTTTCTCTTAGTCTGTCGTTTCTTGGTGTTTTCTACGTGAGGAACTGGCAGAACATCGGTTAGAGAAAACTTATCAAAAAAACTTTTGGATGAGAGAGGTCTGTCATTCTTTTTTGGAGGTGTTACTTCTGGTTCCCTAGACGGTCCAGCAATAGGTTCTTCTAGACCTTCATGTTTAGCAATATGTTGTTTCATCCCTTCATAGACTGGGTTTGAAACCATATCTGCAGCTGAAGCGGTAGGTTCTAGAGGATTTGTTATGTCTTTTTCACTTACGTTGTTTTGAACTGAAATATCATTTGGCTTTTTAACTTCCGTTTCTGCTGTAACATGTACTTTTTCTGGAACATTGGTTGTCTCCGCAGGCGCAAAGTTAGCATCAGCAAAAATCTGGGGGTTAAAAGGTCAAATTCCGGTTGCCCTAAACCCATTCACAGCAGTAGACATGGTTGCCGCTTTTATAAAAGCGTTCCCAAACAACTCAGCAACATTGAATTGTGTCACCACACGTCCTGGATGGCATCTCAACCAGTTAATTTCTTAAGTGTAGTATTTGCTCAAAGGATTCATAAATGACACATCTAGCGCTTGAAGCCCGTGAGTACAATACGGCGGAAAGCTAAGTAAAATTACACCATGATCTCTGGCATAATTGATTACCTAATTCTAAATTTTTGGTATGCGTGAAATGCCCATCGAGTAAAAGAAGAACTGGGTTTTCAGGGGTGGCTCCAGATTGCACAACAAATCCCTTAAACCATTTGAAAAAGATATCGCTTTGCATCCATCCGGTAGGATAACTATCAGCTTGAAGTGGTAGCGGAGATCCATTCAATAAGTCTGGATTTACCCTTTTTCTGGGGTAAACCAAAAGTGGTGTCAGGTAATGTCCTGTAGCACTGAAACACATCTCAGCTGTTATAGTGTTTCCCCTCTCTGCCGATGTCAATATTCCAACCTGCCTTCTTCCCTTAAACGAAATGATTTTTGACTGCGTCTTGGGCACAATTGTAACGTCAGTTTCATCAGCGTTATAAATCCTGTCAGGTGTTAACTTATATTTTTCTAAGGTGGCCCCCAGAAGGTCAAAAAATTGTAAAACAGCGACTTTGTTAAACCCAATTGCCCGTGCTGCACTTGTTGCTTCCGGTTTTCTTAAAGAAATATCGGGGTGTCGTCGCAGAAACTGCGAGCCGAGTTTGCTTGGTAAAATTGTTAGGTATCTGGTTCATTTCGGCCAAACGAAAAGCAGCATGGCGTAGGTCGTACGGTGTTAACCCAAATAATCGCTCTTCCATTTTCTTTAAATAATCAACCATTTCACCCTCCTGTTCTTTTGAGAAAATAGTCTGAAATGGTCCCAATCTCTTTAAAACGGTCTGTCCTTGATTTTGATTTCCCTTTTGCTCTTTCACTCGGCGCTCTAGTGTTGTTTGAGGGACATCAAATTGTTTAGCTGCTTTTCTGCATCCCATTTGTTTATTGCAAACTGCTTCTATTGCTAGTTTCATAACTCCCTGATTCCAACAGCCCCTCTGGGTTTTCCGCTTGTATGTTCTTACCATAGCTAAAATAGAAAACTTCTATTGATTAAGACGTAAAACAAAATATTTCAACAAAAGGGCTATAGATTTATTAATTCTTAGTAACGCAAAACAACAACACGCCAGCGAAATAACACCTGCTATCATAGCGAGTTGGATTTTTTAGTTATCTAAACCAGGCCATCGCATGCGGGGCAAGATGGGGACGGCCCCGTGTGGTTTGTCCCCTTCTTACTCCAAATTACTCTTTTAACTTTTTGCTTAAAAATATAGAGAATAATTAGTTCCAGATAAATATTGTTTATTGAAAATTAATCTTAATACATACCTTTTTAATTTAAAAAACTTGCACAAAAAAAAAATCTAAAAACTTTCGACACCACCGACCTCCAAATAACAACTTATTCATCTAAGCACAAGTGTAAAACGTCAAATTTTCACGCTAAAATTTTCTCAAGTTAGCGCCATCTATCCGATTGACTTCAAAGTTTCAGGAGTAAGAAGGTACATGCCAAGGTATCGTTTTCTGTAGTTCTCATTTACAAATATGCTACAAGAGGATAGATAGAGGGGGTACCCCATCTTGCCTTATGCCCCCCCCCCATCTTGCCCCGCTCTCCCCTAAATATGTCATATTGAACAATTTCTCTTATTAAATGTTAATAAAATACAACTTTTTCTCTTTAGGACTTAAATTTCTGACTACTTTTATTTATTTATTTATTTATTTATTTATTGTTTTTCTTCGTTTCGAGGGTCGTTCAAATTGTTCAGCACTAATTATTAAGTTTACGTTTGCAACTAATTTCTTGTTTTTCTTATGCTGCTATATTTGTGCTTCAGCCTCAACATATTCTAAAATCTAATTGTCAGGTTGTATATTTCAGCTGGATGAACAATTATCTAATGAAATGGTGCAGAATGTCCAACTAGCAGTTTTTGAGGAAACCTTATTAAAAGACTCAGGCAAAAATGGTCTGCACAAAGATAGTGAGTATTATTATCTAAAATTAAATTTAAAGTCCTAAACCAGTTCTGGCAAATTTTAATATCGGAAGGAAAATGAAAAATGGTTTAATAGGTATTTGAAAATCCAACTTTCTGAATTTTAGAATAATACTAATTTAAATAATTAGGAGCTGAACAAGAATACTCTCGAGAATACTTAACTATACCCGGGCCAGACATTTTTTGTTTCAAATATTAAAACAGAACTGAAAATCCATGAAATATGAAATTATATAAGGTTAAGAAAACAATGATAAACAAAGTCCTTAAATAAATCTACACACCTTTAATATTAAATTAAATTGCTAATACTTATTAATTACATCAAATCAACACTGTTTATCTTCTTAAAAATAACTTGCGGATCTATAAAACTTTCATCATAATTCATAAAATAAGTTTTATTTTATCATTTCATTATCATATTTGGCCTTCCGCCATCACGGTTTTTCATTTTTTACGAGGTTGTCAACTTCTTCTTTTAAAAACCCAGCAATAGTATGGACATGTATGGAAGGTATGGTGCGCATGTAGATTGATAAAAAATTAAAATAAGATGAATTTGAAATAACTCTCGTTTCATGAAAGTTTACGGAAACCGGCAACATCGATTTCTTACTATTCCGATGGTGGCGCTAACTATAGTCCATTTAAAATAACGGTAAAAGGTCGAGAAACGCCCTATTTAGGGGTGTTTTTTGCAATTTTAGGGGTAGTTCAACAGTTGCTGCAAGTTTTAACCCCGATTTTTATAATCAGCGCCCCAAAAAAACATATAAGATGGCTTAGTTTGCAAAACAACAAGTACAGTCGAAAAACACCCCTATTTAGGGGTGTTTTCTGCAATTTTAGGGGTGTTCCAACCATTGCTGCCAGTTTTAACCCTCATTTTCGTAATCAGCGCCCCAAAATACGTAGGGGACAAGTGGTCTCGTCAAGTGCGGCGTTTCTCGACCTTTTACCGTTATTTTAAATGCACTACTAATAGTATGCTGGGAATTACAACGTGTTGACAGTGGCGTGCATTTAAAAAATTCATCCTGATTTATTAATTTCTCTGTTTAGAACATAACACAACGCTGAACAAAAAATAAGTGACAAATTACTCAAAACTTCAATCATTGACAACTGACATTATTCTTCTTTTATTTAAATTTAAAAGGGACTCTTACAGTTCGTCCATCCTGACATTTTGACCATCCTCAGTCAAATTACAATAGAAAACCTAATTTTAAACTAAACTCAAAAGTACAAACACTAATACATATCAAGAGAATAATCCTTAAAATTAAAACAAAATTAAATATGAAATCTCAAAAGTATCATAACCATTACATCAGCATAATAATGATATAATCACATAATCATAATAGTTTCATAAGAATAAGTTTTACATAAGCATAATAGTGACATAATCATAATAGGTTCATAAGAATACATTACATAAGCATAATAATGACAATCACAATAGGTTCATAAGAATAAGTAGTGATATAATCATAATAGGTTCATAAGTGTAACAGTTACAACTTGAGATTCATAAAATGAACGTAAAATTTCAAAGAGAAACCTTAACAAAAATACGGTGTCATTTAATTAGGACTAACAACGTATTTGTATTAGTTGAAAACCCTCTATATCTTTAACAACATAACGAGCATTGTCTAAGGACTTTATCGATCATATAAGAACCCTTGAATTTAGGTATCAATTTTTTATTTACCTCAGGGGTAGTATCAATATTTCTAATTAATACATATTGTCTACTATAAACTAACGCCTCTTTATTATTTTTATTATAATATTGTTTATTATACATTTGATTCTTTGCAATATTTGTAGCTGCTAGTTTTCTAATCTGCTCTAAATTCCTTTCTTCCTGTGCATATAACTCTAATACAAACTTGCTTCTATCATTTATTTTTCCCAACTGATCTATCCCAAATAACTTACTAGGGGTCTCTTTTGTAGTTTTACAAACGATATTATTAATTACAAACTCAACATCTGGCAATACCAAATCCCATTTATTAAGTGCATCTGATAACTTCGTTAACATAGGTGTCAGAGGTCGATTAAAGCGTTCCAGTTGACCTTTTGCACGTGGGAGTGCCTACTGCAGTTAGGATGTGACAAATAAGATCTTCCTCTACAAAACGTTTGAAAGAAATGGAAGATCCTCTGATATTATTCGTCTCGGTTTAGAATATATTTTAAAATAATCCTTTAAGTGTTTGAGTACTTAATCAGTACTGGTACTTTTACATGGATAAAGTCTAATAAATTTTATAAAAGCATCAACAATAGAAAATATGTGCTTATTACCTCTACCTGAAGTTGTCTCTAAGGGACCGTAATGGTCGATGTGAATAGTCTGAAATAAAATAGGAGCTCACCTTTCGGTGTACTATGTAAATACCCTTCGGATTTACCAGTAAATGGAGAAAACTCTAAACATTTCAGACAGTTCTGAATATATTCTTTGACTTTTGATTTTATATTAGGGAACCAATATACTTTGGTGATATTATTTATAACCTTATCTATCTCAGAGTTGGGTAGTATCCGGATACTTCTGTATCCGGATACTTTGTGTGTATCCGAAAGATGTATTCGGATACTTTTCAAATTTTGTATCTGGTATCCGTATCCGTGACCAGATTTGTAAGTATCCGAATACTGGATACTTTTTTCGGCATTCGGATACTTTTAAATTATTTACCACAATCGTAACTGATCCAATCCATATTATCTCTATTAAAATATATAATCGAAATACTTTGAGCTACCCTGTATAATTAGAAATAAAATACGTATTTTTCAATATTACAATATTTAAGACACAATTTCAATAGGTACCTACTTAAATAAAAAATAGTAAAAAAATTATTTTATTATGATTTGTAGTTTTGTTTGATGCAACCTGTAAAATTTCAAATAACGCAAAAAAAAATCTCATCGCCAAGGATGAATTCGACGATTCACCCAGTATAAAGACGGTCGGGATTCAGCATCTTTATAGGAAAAATTCTACAAACCCTTGTCAGGTGTTAGCGTCACGAACTTGTGGAGGTTCCATTAGCCCAGTTATGTTTCAGTTGGCAAAGAGAAGAGACGGTTGTTCCTGTGTTTTTATATAGTGCAATATAACTATACTTTCTGTATTAGTTTTAGTGCCTAACTATACGCAAAGTTAAGTAGGTGTAGGTACCTTGAATTTTTTGTTTTGTAAAATGTCTAATTACATTATTAGTTCTTAAAATGAAGTCGAGAAAATACATATATGACGTTGTTGCTCATAATGTTACTGATCATGTGTTATTTATGTCGTCATCAACATCAGTAAAGTATACAGATCTGACAAGATCATATATACGAGCCTGCTTTGCCTATGCCAGAAGGAAACATTCAACAATCTCTCACTTCTCCTTTCAACGCTCTCGACTATACAAAGTACCGCTCGTCGGAAGATCCACGAAAAATGGATTGTCGAATACATCTAACACTGACGAGAATATCCAAAGGTTGTATAAATATGGCAAGTCGCGCCAACAACGAGCTTATTTCGTTAGATTTATATTATGGACACGACACTGGCTGGTTTTTGGCGCGGTTCAGGTGCGACTCGTTTTATTTACACGCACCCTTATGTTTTATTGTTCATTTTTTTTAATGTTTTATATTTAATGAGTTGTTTTTTTCCTGTTTCTGTTATATCCCTTTCCATTTTTAATAATTTATTTATGCCTAGTATTGTTTATTGTTACTCGTAATCAATCTTATTGCAGAATTATAATTATTGGTATGAAAACATTATTTTAACTCACTTTAAAAGTATCCGTAAAAGTATCCTTTAAAGTATCCTAAAAAAGTATCCGGATACTTGTATCCGAGTACTTTTTAGGTGAAAGTATCCTAAAAAGTATCCGGATACATTGTAAGTATCCGTATCCGGTACTCGGATACTTTTTTCCTGTATCCGACCCAACTCTGCCTTATCTAGCCCAACATGACCTAAGTCATCATGATAGTACGAATAACATTTTTCTCTAAACATCTGGATACGTAAAATAATAACTTATTATGTTTCTTTCTTGCATTTCAAAAAGCTTATCTTCAAAAACTTCTAATCTTTTAACAATTTTAATAATTTCAGCATCTTGAAATTGCTTAATTGACAGTTTGTTCAAAACTATTTGGTTTTAAAATTAAAATGCTGTGGCACAGACTTAATGCATCCACAATATCCACATGCTGCATCTTCTTACCTGAGCGGTGCACAATCTCATAGTCATAATTCTGTAAGAATATGGCCCACCTGGATATTCTGGGGTTAATGGTTTGCTTATTTAATGTTAAACGGAAGCTGTCGCAGTCTGTAATAATTTTGAAGTTAATTCCAAATAAATAAATATGAAAATGTTTTATAGATAGCTGATAGACATTCTAGTTCAAATCTGTGATAACGGCTCTCAGCAGGTGTTGTCCGATGGCTAAAATAAAACACTGGTTGAAAAGCTTATTTCTGCAGCAAAATACTGCCAAAACCACTACTGCTGGCATCGCAATGGAGTTCAGTATCTAATAAAGGACAATAATAATAATAATAGAAACTTTATTTATAAATGGAGTACAATAAATAGTCTAAGATCCGAAATAAGGTCGACCTTCACCCATCTGTTTACCGGATAAAAGTTTCTTTTAATTAAATAAAATATGTTTATAAATATATCGCAAAAGGGTTGCCTAAGAAAATATGGTTCAGAGTATTTTTTTTTCTAAAAATAAAAAAACAACACCCTGTAAAGTATTTACCCGATGCTTCGATTATGCCCAAACTTTAATCAGCTCACCGCATGATAGATTAAAGCCTAAGTTTAAAATTTGGTGTTTTTCTCTTTATCAGTTTTTGAGTTGTCTTCAAAATTCGAAATTTGCAATTTTTCTTAAATATCTCGAATTAGGTCCATTTTAGGGAAATCATGTATAGGGACAAAATAATAGAGAATGACATTATAAGCAACTTTTATCATGATTCCTATACTTTCCTCATCTGTACACAGAAAAGAAAGCAAAAAATGGCCGTGACCGTATTTTTTTAGGCAACCCATTTGCGATATATTTAAAAACATATTTTATTTAATAAATAGAAACTTTCATCCGGTAAACAGATAGGTGAAGGTCGACCTTACTTACGGATCCTGGACTAAAAATAAAGAAAAAAACGTGTATACAAAATATAAATAAAGTTAGAGTATCGATAAGTACTGATGTACTTGTTTCGATAATAGATAATATGATTAAAATTTATATTTAAAAATATTAGTAATTAATAAAAATAAAAAATAATAATAATAGTAATAGTAATAGCTAAACTTAGATTTACAATTTAAAATTTACATTAATAACTAGAATAATTATACAATAACGAATAAAATATAATACATATTTAGTAAAAGAGTGCTAAAAATGGATTCATTTAAAATTATTTATATAGTTCATCTATTAAGGCATTAAAAAAGGATCTTGGAGTCTTTTGTAAAAATGTTCTTAAGTGTTTTTTGAATGTACTTGTGTTTTGTATCATTTTGGTAGTTTTAGGGATAGTATTGTACATTTTAGTGGCAATGTATGAATAGGCTTTCTGTGAGAATGATTTCTTTACCAATGGATGTGCAAGTAATTTTCGATGCCTGGTGTAGTACTCATGATCTGGATGAGGTGCTTTATCATCACTAGAATGGTATTTAATGCATATATTGTAATAGAACAGTTGTCTCAAATCCATTATATCCGATATTTTATACAATTCATCAGTCGGATACCTAGAGAGTTTTGACACGATTATTTTTATAATTCGTTTTTGGATAGTTTCGAGGGTATTTATATAGGTACGTGCAGCTGCGCCCCATATAAGATGGCTTTCAACAAGAGCGAGATAAAGTTGTTTTAGATATTTAATAGGTAAGAACTGTTTTAGATGTTTAAAAGTGTAAATAATTTGCTGCAATTTTTTTACTACCTGATTAATATGTTTATCCCACCTTAAATGACAATCCAAATATATCCCCAAATATTTCATTTCGACAACCGATTTAATGCCAAAATTTTTTCCATTAATTTCAATGTTAATTTGTTGAAAGTCTGTTACTCCGCTGGCGGTACAACTAAAAGGTAAAAATTTGGTCTTATTTAAATTCATTGTTAAGAGCTTATGGTCGAACCATTTTTTTATTGCCTTAATGTCGGTTTCTACTTTTGCTTTGAGTTGTTGCCAACTAACTGCTTCATAAAAAATGGCAGTATCATCTACGTATCCTATGATTCCACCAGTTATATCTAAGCGAAACAGCTCATTCACATACAGATTAAACAAAATAGGCCCTAGCACTGTGCCCTGTGGTACACCATATTCAATAGATGCCTCTTCACTTATGTTATCCCCTACTCTTACCACTTGGTTTCTTGTACATAGATAACTTTTAAAAAGAGTTAGAACGTTTCCCCTGATCCCCACATCTTCTAAGGTTTGGATTAACAACGGATGACTTACCGTGTCAAAAGCCTTACTTAAATCTATAAATAGGCATAAGCAAGGTTTCCCATTTTCCAGCGATTTGTATACAGGGTGTTTCCAAACTTGGCGTCCAAATTTGTAGGGGTGGTAGTTCGCATAATTTGAGACCGATTCGCAGATTTTATTTTTCCAAAATATTTAAAATAAAAATAATTAAAAATTATAAACAGGTACGATCCTGCACAGCGATAGGATCGTCTCGACTCGCGCGAGCTACGCTTAGAATCGACAAAATTGCAAATCGCATCTGTTTTTGAGGACTATTGCGCTACGCGCTCAGGGTAGGACCTGCTCTTTGATTTTTTTTATAATGGCTCTATTTTGTTTATTATAATTTTTTTAGAAAAATGAAATCTGCCAATCGCTCTCAAATTATGCGAACTACCACCCCTACAAATTTGGACGCCAAGTTCGGAAACACCCTGTATATTTTTTGTTAAATTTAAAATAGCGTCCACAGTTGAGGTCTTTTCTTTGAATCCATATTGTTTATTTGACAAAAGATTGTATCTATTTTTTATGTTTTTTAAAAATTTTAGCCAGATGACTAATCAATGATATTGGTCTATAATTACCAACAGATGTTTTATCTCCATTTTTATAAACAGGTACTACAATAGAGCTTTTGAATGCATCAGGCCATATTCCTTTTTCAATACTTTTATTTATTATGTAAGCTAATGGATCTGAGATATGATAGGATACTTTTTTTAAAAGCTCTGATTTAATTTCATCAATTCCTGGAGATTTATTATTTTTTAAAACATTAATGAGATTAAATATTTCCTTAGGATTTGTAGGTGTTAGTAGCATTGAGTTAGATAAAGTGTTTGATTTGCATTTATACTTAGCGTCTTTTTCAATTTTTTCTGCAAGTGTTTTCCCAAAGTTGACAAATTGTTTATTACATTCATTAGCTATCTGCATGTTAGTAGTTAATAAAACTCCAGTGTCGTTAATAATTTTTTCAATATTACATTTTTTAGTTTTCCTTCCACAAAGTCCTTGTACCGTGTTCCACAAATATTTTGAATTATTTTTATTTTTTTCAAGTTGTTTTTTATAATAATTTTGTTTATTTCTCTTTAATTCATTTGTAAGTTTATTTTTGAATGACATATACTTATTCGTCTTTTAATAAAATATTTTCAGGATGTAAAATCGTTTTTTTATACATTTTATTCTTTTTATTAATTAACTTTAATATGCTATTTGTGAGCCATGGTGCAAAACTAGTGTTTTTTCGTGTACATAGTTTTTTTTGTAGTGCAATGTTTTATCATTGTTTTAATTTCCGTAATAAAATTATTTGCTGCAATATTTGGGTTCTCTAGTGTGAAAATGGAGTCCCACGAATTGTTCTTAAATAATTCTATAAGTTTAGGGTAATCTATGAATTCTTTATATTTTGTAATAATTGATTTTTTCTTTCATCCTCAAAAACGACTTGCAGAATAATTGAATCATGATCGGTAATGTTTGATTTAAATATTATTGGGATGGTCATATCAACCGACTCATATTTTTTTGGTTTAAGGAAAATGTGGTCTATACAAGTTTTTTGTCTAGCTGGTTTGTTTATCATTGATCCAAATTCATTTAGTATATTCAAGTACTCCGTTTTATTGTAATTATTTTCTAAAATGTTTATATTTATATCTCCAAGAAAAATGCTGTATTCGTATTTTTTTGACTGATTTTCTTCAAAATATTCTTGTAAAATTTGTAAGAAATCATCAGCGTTAGATGATGGTGATCGATAACAAGCAGTAATTAATATATTTTCGTTACCAATTTCTGCTTTTAGGAAGTTTATAGAATGTTTGAATGAAAAAATATTTTTAATATACATTATTTTCATCATTTTGATTGTGTTACCCTTGATTGTATATTAAATTATATCCAGGCATATCATAAAAGTTCGGGTCTGTTAAGTACCAGGTTTCAGTTAACACTAAACAATCAAAATCAAACTTACCTTTTTGCAATAGTATTTTAAATTTAAATAAATTTTTACGTAGACTCCGTATATTGTTATGAAAAATCGTGAAATTATGATTTACCTTATTCACTTCTAAAACTGTATTACATTCATGATATTTTTCTAATATAAAAGTATTAATAGTATCTATCTCAAAGTCGCGCAAATGTGAATCCATTTTTACTTTTTAAAATACACAAAAATATGATCTGATTTTATGATAAATGACACCATAAAAATATATATACAATAGTAACTAAAATCAATACAATCTGGCCCAAAGAAATTTAAACATCTTTAATCTTAATATAATTGTGGAGGATGGAGACTACATTTGCTAGGGATTAGGGAATAACGAAGATCTGACTACTATAATGACACTTGCTAAAAACTGTATAAGTTCTATGTACATGCAGATAGAACCATGTGAATAACTTTAGTGCTTCGATAACACAACATTGATAATTAACAGATGAACATATTGGTCACAAAAACAAATTAATTAATATATTCTACCAATCTCATTTTTTTCCAAAAAGTACAGTTACAACCTTGTTATTCTTTGAGATGTATTTATTACTGATACTTATTAATAAAAATAATAATAATAATAATAATTGATATAGGTACTTACTGATCTTTGGAAACATATATACTCCAGTCCAGTGAGACTTCATTATTCTGGTATAATGCTATTTCACAGAAATGTTTGTAATTCCAATCACTATGTATGGATTTGATTATAGAAGGTATAAAACTAAATGTTTATTGAATATCTTTAATCTGGGCAATGAAAATCACAAAACTCACTTTAAAAATAGTAAGCTTCAATCTGAGTACCATAGTTAAGTTTTACCTCTGAATAAAGTTGAAAGTAACTACTTGCTGATTAGGCTATAGATTATACTTACGCCTAACTTTATTCAGAGGTTAAAAAATCTGCCATCAAAAGAACAGTGAGTTTTAGAGCATAAACCTTATTAAATATAATGGGTATTTTTTTATTAAACTTTTTGTTTTTAAACAGTTTTGATTGAAAATTATAAAAAAAATGATATAGGATACCTAGAAAGATTTATAATATAAAACATTTAAAAATTCTGAACAAAAGTATGTATTTTCTGTTCCAAGCGTTGTCTCTGTTACCTAAACTAAATACTAGAAATAAAGTTTTAACTGGCAGTTACTACTATGCTTTATCAAATATTCTAAAAAATGCTGCAATGCTAGATGAAATCTTTAATTAGGCATCAAATTTGTAAAATGTTAGAGATAGTATGTAGGTATACAGGGTGTTAAAAAAAAGTGTCACAAAATGAAATGGTGAATAGTATGACCCAAAATAAGCAGAAAAGTCTTAATAAATATATGACCGCAAATTAACGGTTTCGGAGATACGGACCATTTTGTGTTTATAACAATTTTTTATTATTATAAAAAAACAATGATATTTATAAACAATCAATAACAACATAGAGTTAAATGAGATGTTCAAAATGCCCTCCCTCCATTTCAATGCATTGCCATTTGCACGACCGTACATAAAATGCATGTCAGCTAATTCAATATTAGTGTAAACAGGCATAACGAAAATTTATAAAACTATTCACCCACAACAAAATAATAACTGCAAATAGTATCTATGAAAAAACATCGGTAGACTCCGATAAGAAAAGCAAGTTTTTGAGAATGAAAAAAGATAATCAAAAAATGATACAAAACATTCATTTGCGGACATATGTTTATTAAGACTTTTCTGCATATTTTGGCCCATACTACCCCCCGTTTTATTTTGTGACACTTTTTTTTAACACCCTGTATAGGGAAAATAAAAACTATAATTATAATGAAGAGTAAGAACTTTTAAATTTTAATGTAACTAGAACAAAATATTCAGTAATTAAAAATTTTGATAGGAATTAAAAATTATGCTCGAGTATAAATGTTGTGCTTGTTTTTAAGTGGTTTCGATTTACTTTAGGTTTGTTCCAACAATGCTCAGAAAGGAGTTACTGACATCAGGATTCTGCACAGTAGTTTATTGAGAGTGCAAAATTGTGTACTAGCCAGTGGTTTGTAAAATTATAAAATGAGTTCCAATTAAATAATGAACTATAGTATTAATTTAAATTGTTATTATAAGAAAAGAATAAATTAAGTAAGTAAAAGTGTAATAATGGGAAATGTGTAAATTGTATTTATTTTTAATTTTAAATAATTTTGTGTGTATTGTTAATTTTCTTTCTAATGTAAAATTAATAAATTAATAATTTTAACAAAAATTTAATGATATGTTTTATTTGTGTTAGAATCCGAATACAATAAGAAGAACGCTGCTGTCATAATGATTACTTCGAATTTCAAATACATAGTATCTATAACTTATCAATAAATAAATAAATATTAAGTTGTTAGGTATAAAAAAATATTTCCTATATTCCTAAAAGATTAACACTTCACCCCCAGTGGATAACTTCGGTAACTGTATCAGCAATACTTTCCACATTCTTGTCTCCTTTGAGAAGTAGTCCCATCATAAGTAATAAACGCAGGAACAGCATTTTTTAGGTAGTTTTTTTTTATATTTGCGCTGCACATTAAATAATGGTAATCTTATAATTGAAGGGTCTGGAAATGCACCATTCTTGTTCTGGCTAGTTCTGATAGTTGGAATCGTAACATATAGTTGCAAAGTTATATTTAATTATTTGAAATAACTTTTACTTTTTATCATGTATTTACCAATTTTTACATCGATTAAAAATGAAAAAAAATCTGTAGATTTTCAAGTAATACGATCGTTATTTTTAACTTCAAATTTGTGTCAAATTCCAGACTTCAGAGTGGTGTGAATATGCGGATTTCTAGACTCCTCAACTACAAGATAACCTTAAATAATTATTAGGTACATCAGAAAAAACATTGTTTAAATTATTAACTAGTGTATGTACAAATTATTCAATACACAAATTACCAACATCTACGACCCCGAACTACATTTATTTACTTAAAGGGATTATTAACTCCTATAAAAATACAGAATTGAAAAATCTTAAATATTTCTTACAGCTCAAATTTTTATTAATTTAAAATCAGTACTTCTATAAAAACCTAGTAAATACATTTAAAGAACTGGAACAAAACACATTTGGGGATGATTATTATTAAACAAATGTATATTTGAACACTTAAAAATAAAAAGCCTACAAGTAAAATAAATTTATCATAGTGTCACGTTAAGTGGTTTGTTAGGCAAACCAATTAATCGTGGGGTACGCCACTGCGTATTTCGGATCGCTCAAACGATCTTCCAGTTGAGGAAGATCTTTGCGCCACCCGAAAATACTCACTGGAGAACCTTTCTTATGATTTATTACGCTTGGCTTGGCTTTACGCTACTTGGGAAGGAATAAAAGTCACTGCATAAAAAAACTACAAATCTTTAATAAATACAAACTAAAATCCCCTGAACTGTCCAGAAATCCCCAATATAATAATACACCCCAAATATACAATATATACACTACAAAGACTTTAAAGAACCAACTGGTTACTTGTCTCAGAAATACCTTTTTTATTTTATTTTATTTTTTATTAGATTTATAAAAAACCTTACCACATATTTTAACAGCAAGCTGACATGTCACGACTTTATTTTTTATTTTTATTTTTATTGCTGTAATACAGCAGAGTATTACCTACTGCCGATTTTCGTCACAGCCGAAGAACTTATAGCCTCGGTTGTGCCAAAAATGTTGTTATTTTTTGTTTTGTCAATTTGGCTAGCTGACCCCAACATTGTTTTGAAATTGTAGAATCAGCATAACCGAATTGAGTGCATTGTTTATTTTCAACATAAAATAAAGTTTTTAATTACTAGACGAAAAGATTGTTATTGTTTTAAATAACTTTAAATGTAATATTAAACACAAATTGGAATTGAATGGAAATTAAAAAGATTGAAATAAAATTATATTTTTGGAAATGGCTTTATTAAAATTTGAGTTGAAATATATTTTTGGAAAGTACTTTATTTTATCTTTAATAAAAATCTAATTATTTTTAAATGCAATTCGTGACATGCCCCCCACCTGTTAAAGCCGGACCCCGGCTTTTAAGCTGAGAATCCGTTTTTATTTTATTAAAAATTGAAAAATGTTACTTATAGATATCCTTAATGACTACATAAAATACAAATTACATAGAACAATTGAAAACAAAAAATAACAACATTTTTGGCACAACCGAGGCTATAAGTTCTTCGGCTGTGACGAAAATCGGCAGTAGGTAATACTCTCTCTGCTGTATTACAGCAATAAAAATAAAAATAAAAAATAAAGTCGTGACATGTCAGCTTGCTGTTAAAATATGTGGTAAGGTTTTTTATAAATCTAATAAAAAATAAAATAAAATAAAAAAGGTATTTCTGAGACAAGTAACCAGTTGGTTCTTTAAAGTCTTTGTAGTGTATATATTGTATATTTGGGGTGTATTATTATATTGGGGATTTCTGGACAGTTCAGGGGATTTTAGTTTGTATTTATTAAATATTTGTAGTTTTTTTATGCAGTGACTTTTATTCCTTCCCAAGTAGCGTAAAGCCAAGCCAAGCGTAATAAATCATAAGAAAGGTTCTCCAGTGAGTATTTTCGGGTGGCGCAAAGATCTTCCTCAACTGGAAGTTCGTTTGGGTGATCCGAAATACGCAGTGGCGTACCCCACGATTAATTGGTTTGCCTAACAAACCACTTAACGTGACATGGTGGAGGTGCCGGGCAACTTCTCTCCTTCCACTTTGAGTAGTAGGTCTATTGTATCCGTCAGTTGTTTTTCCTGTGGGCTTTTGGATTCAGCCGAACTCTGTTTGGAACGATGAGCGGGATTACTAGTTGATGCTCCACAGTCCCGTTGCTGTGGTTGATGTACCGAGAGTGACCGCTGACGCTGACGCTTGGAGAGCCACATCAGATATAACTTATAACCCATATACCCTAAGAATGCCAAGAATGCTATGCAGAGAAAAGCAAATTCTATATGTTGGCCTACGGGTATTGAAGATTCTGCGCGTGTGGGCACTGGGGCCACACCTATAGCCATACCATTATTTCTGTTTGCGAATAGGTACACTATTCCGAGTGACAGGATGATATTCCACACTAGGAAGATACCATCACTGTGGGAGCTATAGTAATGGGATTCTGGTAAGTTATACTCGTTTTTTATATTCGACATTATATCCTCAACACTTTCTCTAGTTGAGGTAAGATTTAAATGAGGTATTTCGAGAGTCCAATTGGTGTTGAGGCATTCATGATTCATGAACGTTATAGGGCTTGTTTCCATGTTGGGTTTTAGGATAAAAGACTTTAGGTTGGACCAGGATGCTGGTATAATATGGGTGATTCTAAAATTTTGGGATATATTTGTGAAGCATGGGAACCTGAGGGGAATTATATCCTTATTATCAATCTTTGTACTTGAATTTGCATCTGATGCTCATCCATCACGAGTGAGTCTAGCTTGTGTTGGGTCGCGACTCCGCAACATCAAGCCAGTCCGTCCCCTAGAAAGTCTAGAGCCCTTTTATTCCTTGTTTGTTGTTTTAGCGATATATCTTGTAGGAATTTTGGGGCTCCAGCTTTCCTGGAGATCCTTAAACTCTCTAGTGTAAAGGTTTTGCAGCTGCCTAATACTGTGCACTAGATTGCATTCTGCTGATCTATTTCTAGCACAAGCCGGTTTTGACTCCTGAAGGGAGCCCTCGCTCATGGCGTACCAATTGGTCTCGTATATTAGGGGTACAGTGGCTTCATAAGCAACTGTATCCGGGAGTGCTTTCCAAAACGCTCCAGCGGTCGCCTCTGTTTTATGGCTATTCTCCAATCCTAGGGCTGGATTGGAGCTGATAGAGGCTAAGAGTATGAATTTGACGTATTTCCTAATCAGAAAAGATAATTAAAAAATATGTATGTACGATTACTTTGATTAAAAAAAAAATTTTATTCTGGTTTTATATGAGTAGCTTGTGTTTATGTTCGATACACTTTTTTCAGTGTTACTTGGTATCGAGGAGCTTTACTGACACAGATATTTACACAAAAAAAAATTTTAAATAGGTATATAATATTAATATGTGTATAGTTGTGTAAATGTATAAAAAATAAATAGTATAAATACAAAAAAAAAAATTAAAAATAATATAATTCCTTGATAAGATCTGCTTTGATCTCATCATATTTTTTGTCGACATTTCCTGCGTCCCCTTGATACAGGGTGAACCATATGTTTTCCGCTCCCTCTAGGAATGACCCTAGATACCCTATTTTCAACCCGTTGTTCCACCCATTGGCAACTGCAGTCCTTCCATAACTGCCTATGAAAGTTTGCACATTGCTTGAGCAGGGGTTAAAGATGGGTGGCGATATAAACTGCGGCTTTGCCGGTTTCTGGTCAGCGGTGACCGCTTCGGTCAGGGTTGTATCTGCCATACTTTGGGGGTTAGGAGCTTGTGGCTGTACCGCAGGAATCGGTGTCTGTGGTGGCACTACAGTAGCCGGAGCCTGTGGTGGACCAACAGTGTTCGTAGCCTGTGTTGGCACGACCGGAGGCTGTATTTCTGTTGGCGCAACAGGAATCTGTTGCACGACAGGAGAATGTGTTCCTGTTGAAACACTAGGAGTCTCTTCCTGCGGTGGCGTGTCCGTTTCGGGCATAAAGTGTTTTTTGTTGGAAATGAGGTTTCCTGCACTATCTTTGATAGTTACGTCCAAGTCCCCTTCTGAATCCGAATTATTAGATTCTGATTCAGATTCGGTCTTTTTATCGAACCTGAATTTTTGCTTGGATTTAGCCCCTCTGAAAGGGATCTGGGGGTTAATCCAGATTTTTCAAAAACCGTGGGAGATAGCCCTGTACTATGCAATGGAGTTTCGAAATTATCCACCAGTTGTAACTTTAAGTTGACCTTCTTCTTTGCCCTGGTTTCTGGTCCAGACATGAATTATATTTATTTGCTTTAATAAATTTTTATCTCTCTTTCTTTTTGCAGGTATTGGGTTTTCCACGACGCTCAGAGGCTGTGGCGTTGTTGTCTAGACAACGACCAGACCCGCAAGTAGGAAGAGATACAAAAAACAATTTTTTGTGCAAATAATATGAGACAACAATTTTTAGTGAGATCAGAAACAAATAAGTGTGCCTGTGTTTAAGTTTAAAGTGTATTTTTAGTTAGTGTAGCGTGTAGTGTTTTTAATAAGGTAGGCGGTACTCATAGGTATTTTATGTTATATTTCTATGTATTCAAATATATAAAAATTAATAAAAATGACAAAATAACCTAGGGTAAGGGTCCGTACTTAGGACCAAATTTGTTGACCTTTCTTGCGGAGCTTTGTAAATAATCAAAACCTTGTATTATCCCTTAAACTCTATTTAGCTCTGGTATGTTGTTACCAGGAGTTGGAGGCCTTTCAAACGAAACGTTTTCGAAGTCAAAATGAACTTCTTTATACCCTAGGGGTGTTGCTGGGCCTAAAACTCTTGGAGTTAATGGAGGCACCGTAAGGTTTGGTTCTCTAATAGGGCTCAAATTGCACAAGCGAAGATTCCTGTTTCTTCTTCTGAGCCTTTCTGCTTTCCCAGGTTTCGAACGTTTCATTCCTTGTGTGCGCTCACGCAAGAAGAGAATGAAGCCGAGTGTTGCTTAGTATCTTATAATTCCCATAAGCTAGAGTCACTGTGGCTCTCTCCTATGGGCCTTATTATGATACAGTGGCAAACTTCTGACGTGTCTCGTACCCCTGCCCTACATACGAGGTGTTCGTTCGTGTCTCACACCCTTGTAGTTCACTACAGCGAGTTCGTACTTGTCTCACACGCTGCTGTGGTATACTACAAATGTGTTCGTGCTTGTCTCACACCTTGTTGTAGTACAGGTCCACGCGACACATAAGTTTGCACTGCAACTTGGGAACTTTAAACTTTATTACAAATATAATTGTTGGAGAGAATAAAACTTTCTCCGCAAGAAGTCACCTTTGTCCTATTTTATTATGAACTCTTTATTTCAAAAAATTCAAGGAAAGCACATTTTGTCAAAAGTAATTTAAATTAAAAAAAAAAGATTTTATTTGAAAATTGTATTTCTGAAAAAGCAACAAGCTTTATTAATATAAAAAACAAAATATATATTAAAATATTTGGTTATGAGTGTTATTCCTTATCGAGCAGCGTATTTAATCAATATTGCGAGAGGTAAAAATTGAAAAAGAAAAATTACAAATAACGAGAATAATTTTGATGAATTATTCGCGGGATTTAGATTACGGCTAACTCCACCATGTCACGTTACGTAGTTTGTTAGGCAAACCAATTAATCGTGGGGTACGCCACTGCGTATTTCGGATCGCCCAAACGATCTTCCAGTTGAGGAAGATCTTTGCTCCACCCGAAAATACTCACTGGAGAACCTTTCTTATGATTTATTACGCTTGGCTTGGCTTTACGCTACTTGGGAAGGAATAAAAGTCACTGCATAAAAAAACTACAAATCTTTAATAAATACAAACTAAAATCCCCTGAACTGTCCAGAAATCCCCAATATAATAATACACCCCAAATATACAATATATACACTACAAAGACTTTAAAGAACCAACTGGTTACTTGTCTCAGAAATACCTTTTTTATTTTATTTTTTATTAGATTTATAGAAAACCTTACCACATATTTTAACAGCAAGCTGACAGTCACGACTTTATTTTTTATTTTTATTTTTATTGCTGTAATACAGCAGAGTATTACCTACTGCCGATTTTCGTCACAGCCGAAGAACTTATAGCCTCGCTTGTGCCAAAAATGTTGTTATTTTTTGTTTTGTCAATTTGGCTAGCTGACCCCAACATTGTTTTGAAATTGTAGAATCAGCATAACCGAATTGAGTGCATTGTTTATTTTCAACATAAAATAAAGTTTTTAATTACTAGACGAAAAGATTGTTATTGTTTTAAATAACTTTAAATGTAATATTAAACACAAATTGGAATTAAATGGAAATTAAAAAGATTGAAATAAAATTATATTTTTGGAAATGGCTTTATTAAAATTTGAGTTGAAATATATTTTTGGAAAGTACTTTATTTTATCTTTAATAAAAATCTAATTATTTTTAAATGCAATTCGTGACAATAGTATCTATTTGATTCTTATAACCAGATACAACTTTCTAGCATTATAATTAGGCTAAAAGGAATAAGTCAAAGATTTTATTTATTCGCAGGGTCAGAAAAATATCAAAAGAAATAGGTACCTTGTGTATATGAAATTTATATCATGAACACATTATAATAGGGTCCAAGTCATAACATTATTAGTACCAAGGAGACAGGATAAATAATACGAAATATTTATATAGTAAAACTTTATACTAATAATTATTTTTATTACAGAAGAGACAAAGTTGAAAAACCTATTTACATAACCTACAATCATTTAAAGCGTAGACATTAAACATATTTACTTGAAAAATAACGTTTCCTAGTAGATTTATTAGCACTTTTTCACGGATAACATAATTTGCACTAAAATGTTTTTCACAAATGGAACTTTTGGGTTTAATGTTTATTTTCATACCACCAATAATTTGCACCATATTCTGTATAACTCATGGAGGAAGGATACTTAGATAATATAATAGCAGATAGGCCACCACTGCATAAAGTTATACAATATTAATCTCGCTATCATATAATCAGTATCTCTCTTTCTAATCAAGGCTTTCTCACTGGTTTTAGAATTCTCAGCAGTAGCGTACCGTAAAACAATTTCGCTGGGTCATTTTAAATGCGAAAATGTTGATCAAATAGAATATAAAATAAAATGTTTTAAAAGGTAGGTAGGTGCATTTTTAATGAAGTGAAAACGAAATATGACTTTTTTGTTATGAATATAATATTAATAACAATTACTTTTAACACCACAACACGAACAAATTTAAATTAAACACTGGAATAATTGTCTAAGAAAAGCTTTGTAAAACTGACAAATACAAACAAAGAGATAGAGATATTAATCTATTTCTCTCTAATTAGAATTCTCGACCATATTATCATGGCGACACAAACATTGTTTACTGTCCTCTCTTTACTACTTACTTACTCTGAGGAAGGATAATTAAGAGTTGCCGTTTCTTTGTATAAATATGGCAACATGTTTGCCTTCAGCGACATGAGGGATAGTTTTGTGCAACTAATATTCAGTCGGTAATATAAAAAGCTGTAATGCTATTTTAATTTGAAAGTTGGCGGGCTTTTGAATTTACTTCGACAAAATATAAGAATTTTACATTTTTAATAGCATTTTTTTAACACGCATCTTAGGCGTGTTAAAAAATGCTAATAAAAATGTAAAATTTTATGTTAAATAATTTTAGA
The DNA here is from genome assembly GCA_927349885.1 of Psylliodes chrysocephalus. Lineage (NCBI taxonomy): Eukaryota > Metazoa > Arthropoda > Insecta > Coleoptera > Chrysomelidae > Psylliodes > Psylliodes chrysocephalus. Next base: position 85,878,399 of record OV651814.1, read on the forward strand.
GGTAAAAAATAAATAGGTAATACAAAATTGTATTATAACTAAATATTATTTGTTGAATCTTTATTGGTTACAACAATAAACATAATATATATTTTCTGAATAAACAACTATTTTAAATAACACAAAACGAACAAAATTTTTCTTTAATCATGCGAAATAAAACAAAGAGTTCCATCCATAAATCCTGAAAAGAAAAAAAAAACAATTGTTGAAAGCGAAAAACTTCCTAAAGCACATGATTTTGATTGTATGTGACTAACTACTTTTGCATTTGCAGCGATTTAACTAATTTTTAATTTACTACTTCTAATTTCTATAACGTCTAATTAAGATTTTCTTGCTTTATGTAATGAAAATACTTTAGATTTATAAAGATTAAAAAGTTTGGTTATAATAATACATACAATTAAATTGGTATATCTAGGATAATTATCAAAATGAATATCAGAATTAAAACTTTGTTAAGGATTTCAATATTTGGGGATAATACAATTACGAATACGAATAATAATCCTTTTTTCAGTTGACAATAAAATGAAAATGTTTCTTCTAAAACAGTGTAAATGGGCCAGAACAATTTACTATTACAATCAAATATATGCATTTATAGGACATAGACATGCAAAAGTATCAAAATAAGTTTACTTACAGTAAATTATTACTAAATTTATGCCTAAAACTGTATTAAATAAGAGTAAAACTCAGAATTGTTGACATCGACAGCCATATTGTATTTTGTATCATTCGGCATTCGGGTTTCGTTTATCGAGTCGACTCGAGCTTTAACGAGATTTGGGTTTTGTTATCCAAAGCCAGGTTTACATTGTACAAATAATTGAATAAATTCATATTTTTTCAATTTTACGATTGATAAATTAAAAAAATGTGAAACTATTACTTTTGGCAAGTTAATAACACATTTTTATTGAGATATTTTGTAATTATTCTGTTTTCTTTATATTGTATATATAATTGTGTTATTGTAAAACGGACGTACGCCAGTTTCGATGCGCAGTAACTTGTTGACAAAATGCGCATATGCTATAAACCCCCGTGGTATAACTGTTTTTTGGCATTATAAAACTGCTATTAATATTTTGAAGACTCTCTCCCATAATCACAATTAAAAACAGCACAACGATCCACCATGATTTATATATTTTAAGATTTTAAAAAAATATTTATCTGTCAACACTTTTTAAATTGCAGCTCCTACTTTTATCTTTTATTTACTTTCTCGCCGGATAGATACTAGCGAACCTAGCGGATTTTGGCTAGGAAGTACGATCGGTTTTATCGCCGTTTTCATTTGTTTTTAAATAGGAGTTGATGCACCTTATAGTTCACCGTGGCCGACATGGGTGAAAAAAACGGTCGGTGCGCATGACAATTTGTGCGCCAGACTGTCAATTTCAAGCATCGTTTTTCACGGGCGTACTATGATAAATTATAATATTTTTTATTAATAACGCCCTATTTTAATAATTATTATTATTGGAACATTTGTTTCAGCTGCGTATTAATCAAAAATAATTTTTAAGTGATTTTCTTAAATTAAAAGGTGTCTAGTTGAATGTAATAAGTGTTAAATTTAATTTTGATGATCCTTTTTAGTGCATTTCGATACGCACATGTTGGCGCCGAAATGTCAAATATCACCTCGCTATGCGGCTTGATTTTGTTGATAGGCTTTGTTCTTCCAGTTGAATATATAGTTCAGTGGATGCATCCGATGTGGATATTCAAACGCGTCATAAGGAACATCGAAAAAGAAATCATCGATGTTAATTAATAACATCGATATTGACATCTAAAAATCGATACATCGTGCGCATCCCTAGAGTGAACTTATAAAATTGACATTAGTCGCTTTCTTTTTACCACTAATCTGAGCTAACTTAGATCGTCTAGGCTTAGTTGTACGTTCTTTTTGTGATTGTAAGTCAGAATCTTTCTTCTCCCCTTACCGATGCTAAGGTTCATGGTACTTGACGTCAACCATAAACCATCACAGAAAGTGAGTGTTCTGTGCATCATATGAACAAACATCCCATGAATTCATTATTTTAGAGAATAAAAGACTATGATAACAGGGGGGTGAGATTTGTAGTGTTGAATGTTAAAAAATTATAAAATTTGATTAAAATTGGATTGTTTTTAAACGGATGACATGGGGCACGTCACCTGTCAACCAAAATTCGCGTTCTTTTTACTGTTAAGCTTAGATCAGAATCTAACTTTTAGTTAGTCAAGAATGCTTGTAAAAAGAAAACGACTATAGGTGTTTTCGATTTAGAGTGGTCCCTCGCGGTCGCTGACAAAATCGGAACCACTCGATTTCGATTTAGAAACTATGACGTCATATACCAACCGCAACCGCTCGCAACCTCAGATAAATAAATAAATAATAGATACAGCCCTATCATGCAATATTTGTAACCAGCATCTCCTCTCACTATATACCAGTGGTTACACGACTTGATTGGATATTCGCTATTTTGGTTACACACCTGATTGGTTAGCAAAAAATTGACAGGACTACGTCAGTTAGGTTAGTTATTTTATGGTTATTTTGTGGTTCATTTTGAGTTTATTTCGTACTTTAATTGAAAAATTTTTGTGGTTTAAGTTATTTTAGTGCATTTAATTGCTTAAAAATGCCAGTGAATTGTATTGTGTGCTCGAGAAAGTATCTCAAGTTCAGTTCGATAACGTTTCATAGGTAAGTAAATAAAAACCATTACCGTTGCATCACACTTTTTAGAGGGGTATCATAATTCAAAATAAGGTTTAAACTACAACAATTTATTTTAAAGTTTAAAATAACATTCAACGTCGAATTTCGAATTATTTTATTGTGCCTGTGTTTAATAACTTTGAATTTATTAATAGGCTATCTTTAAATTAAAGTTATATTGTTATGCACACTGTACATTTAAGAAGGCTCTAGTGGTATTTACTTTAGTTATAAAATCTTAGTATTGCTTTATTTTAATGACAAAATATATTGTTAGAACACCATAGTTATTTTAAAGTATACTATGTTGCATTCTGTATTACATGAAATCCTATATACCTACCTATATGAATAAGAAAACACTATTTTATACCTATTTAGGTTTCCAAAAGATCCTCAAACTAGATATATGTGGATAAAGAATTTGGGTATACGTGAGGATGAAGAGTGTATTCAGTAGAATTTGTTCAAGACATTTTGAGGATTCTGCCTTTGCTAAGTCTCCAGGACGAAAAATGTTTTTAATGAAAGGAGTAATGCCCTTATTTTACTCACAGCCTGAAGCTGTTCCTCAACTGGAAACTATGTCACATTCTAAACCTTCTACATCTGAAACTAAGCGAGTATTTGAACAAAAACTATAAATAATAAAAATGTTTTTTTGTCTTTGTTTAATTAATTTGAATATTCTAAGTATTAGTACGGTAACCAATAAATTTTGTAATTTTTTAATTACCTATTCATGTTATTTTAATAACACAATAATATATGTAATTATTATGATATGTTTTCTTATTATCTAAATTAAAATAGGTTTCATTTATCTCAAGTGAATGTATATTATATTTACTTATTATATAGTTACACGTCACATAATTAATTTAATTTGTAAATTGTGTAGTAGGAAAATGGTTGCCAGTATCGTATCATCCTGAAAATATCTAATTCGTATTCTTGGAGACTTGTCTCGATTCTGCTTACGATCCTTTAAGTCTTTCAAAGTCATCCGTTTTTTCCACAGGTACAGTCTGAAGAACATCTAAAGCATCCCCTTGAAAGGCGATGGTCACATTTACTTACTTTTCTCGTTCAAACGTCCAGGACGAGATTAAAAAATAATTGGGCAGTATAAGAACCGATAATTGGAAGACGCTAAGATACATGGAGGAAGGATAATTAAGAGTTGCCGTTTCTTTGAAGAAATATGGCAACAGGTTTGCTTGCAGCGTCACCGGTAAGGGATTTGTCCAACTATTTCTCAGTCGGTAATATAGATACCTGCATATTTTATTTTATTTAAAAATTAGCGGGATTTTGTTTGTAGCTCTACTTTAATTAGTATAACTAAAATTTTGCATTTTTATTGGCATTTTTTACAACACAGACAAGGTGCAAGATGTAACAAAATGCCAATCAAAATGTAAAATTTTATGACCAATAATTTTAGGAAGGGTAAAATAATTTAATATAAAATAATTGTATTATCTATTATATCATTAAAACTAATTTATAATAAATTTTCTAAATAAACAATATTTTAATAAAACAACTAAAACTTTCTGTAAACTTGGGTAGGTAACAAAACACATTAAGGAGAACCATCCATATAATCTGAAACAGAAAAAATTCAAAGTAGTATTTTAACTTCATATCATTTTGAATCTCTTTTTTTCTTTTAGACATTGTCACAGTTTTATACTTTCATTATAATATTTTATAATTAATAATGGTAGTCCCTTCATCTTTTAATTAGATGTAGTACTTTTAAAAAAACAGATGTCTGCAGGATCAAGCTTTGAGGTCCTTCTTTGATTCGCAAATTTTATTTTGCTGTTTTCTAATTATAAAATAGAGTTTTTTTCCCTTGGAGCTAACCATTCACTGGATTGATTTAAAAATCCAAGAGCTAATTATTGTTTTTTAGGTAATAATTATATTTCATTGGATGAAATTTTAATCGAATGTAACTTTCTTTTCACTGGTAATTTGTTTGACGGTATGATAACAATATTACTTTAGTATTACTCTTTACTGTTAATTTAGCTTTCAAGGGTACCAAAGGTAAAGCCAATTTACAGTCTTGTAACCTATAAATGGTTTTTCGCAAGTGGAATGATGAAGTTTATGCGGCATCATTTAGTTCCTTGCTTAATATCGTTAGGAAATAAAAAAAATGTGTTCTTAAAATGTACAGCATAAATTGGACAGTAAATTGTACTATTTACCTTTATACAAACAACGCTATTACAATTAGATATTATGAATTTATTACGAACAGGACCTGCTAAACACATGTTAAAACATCAAAATATCTTTGCTTAATTTTAAATTTAACATGTTTAACTAAAACTAAAATTAAATAAAAGTAAAAGTACTTACCACGTTTTATTCAGCAACCATAACCATATTGTTTTGTTCAGTTTTGTTATTGTATCGGTTCGAACGGATGACAATTCCAAAGTCAGATTTACATTGTACAAATAATTGATTAATTCATGTTTTTCAAATAATTGTAGTATTTATATAAATATATAATTTTAAAACAATACTTACCGTGTATTACTTTTGTTATTAAGCGAAATATATTTGAATTATTCAATTATTCAGTGTACTTTAAATTTAAATATCATTTTATTATTGTAAAACGGACTGATATGCGCGGATGTGTTGCGCACTAACCTGTTGATATAACGCGCATATGTTATAAGCCCCCCTGCTAAGATACTTCTGGGTGAATATAACCAGGAAACATCGGAAGCCTGTGTGAGATCTGTATACCCATTTATAAATGGTATTGTTAGTACCCGTGACGCGCCATCTATGTTTCAGCTTCATATAAATGTTTCTCCTTATATCACAGTCATCTGTAGTCTGTGACCCCGTAGGATTATAGATCGTACGTAGATGCCGCCACGAGTACTAAATAAGAGTCAGATGTGCATTGTCTCGTATTACAAGTTCGTATTTCATCTTGAGTTTTGTCTAGTATTATAACCATTACTGAATTACTGTGTTTATCAGAATACTAGAGAATAAAAGCTTACAACAAGGTGTTGTTTTATTGAGTAGTGTATAAATAAGGCATACATCACAGCCTGCATCTGCCTGAGCAAGAACAGGCTTCGTATTGTAACAGGGATCCTTACTGGACATTATCGACTTAAAGGACACCTTAGTAAACTGAGAGTTGTAGAGGATAGTGTGTGCAGATTCTGTGAGGAGGAGGACGAAACCTCCATTCACATTCTAACTAAGTGTGTAGTACTCCAGAATCCAAGGGCACTATACCTAGTAGGAGGATATCAAATAGAAAAGAGAGAGAGATTTACCTAACACGAAGCCACTCCAAATCCTACACTTCCTTGGGAAGATAGGATTGGAAGGGTCGTTATAGGCATTGAGACATTTCCTTGGTGCATTTTAGCGACAGAAGGGGCACAATACATCTTTCAGATCGCAGTGTATTAACACCCCATTCCCAACAACATCTCAAGTGAATGTATATTATATTTACTTATTATTACGTCTCATAATTAATTTAATTTGTAAATTGTGTGGTAGGAAAATTGTTGGGTTTTATTTATCTGTAGTTAATGAATATTAGTTTTAGTTATCTAGATACCTGTCACATAATTATTTGATTTATAAATTATGTGAAAGGAAAATTGTTGGGAACTAAATTATTATTATTATTAATCACCCCATTATCCATTATTAATTGTTATTAAACCAAATGAGTACAATAACACAACGTCTCTAAAAAATTGCTTAACGTTGTTCTATTTCTAACTGACAAGAATTCATCGAAATTAAGTTTTATTATTCAAAATATTGTGTATTAGAAAACCTTGGCAATATTTTAAAACGGTAATTATGAACTTATTATTTATTACATAAGTATCGCTTTATTCTAAACTGTTATTATAACATTTGTTTTGTTTTCCAGATCTAACCCAACTATTTAATAAAATGAATTACATACCTATTATAAAAATTGTTTTTTTAACCCTACTTTCCCAATTATTAAAAACCATAAATATTTTGTGCACAAAATTTAATTAACTTAAAAGGGACTAACAATAAACAGATACTTTATTCTATTTTTTATTACATATATAAGCGGTACTCCAAATCAATAAAAATAATTTACAAAAGAATCGATATTATTAAAAAAATATTAGTACAAAAATTTAGAATTTATAAAACCTATCATTGCAACGTTTATTCAAATTATTTGTGTATAAAAATAATGTATGTTATTAATTTAAAAAATATATGTATTGGTCGACTGAAAAATTCATTTTTGACGGTTTTCTATAAAAATCTCATGTTAGAAACATTGATCCATTGAAATATTTCAAAACTAATAAAATAATATAAATCAGAAGCATTTCTATTGACATTTATTTGATACGCTACTGGATAATAAAACTAACAAACCCCGCTCTTCCCCTCCTAACAACTGGCTTGTATATGTTGCTTTCAAACAAACGCAATGTAAATTTTTGACATTCAGTTATCTATTATTATTTATTTATCTGAGCCACATACTTTGATTTTCTTTTACTATACGGAGAATGGTCGCACTGCGCAGCTTTCTGAGTGCCTTTTAAAAGGAGATAGAACACTCCGCCATTTTGAACCCTTATTACGTGTTGCCTACATCTTGGCGCAATATTTTTAATAGGTGCGTTTTAATCATCCGCTTCTGCTTCGGAATTGTCGGTTTCTTGTTTTAATCTGACAGGTTAAAACGACAATTCCGGAAGCAGAAGCGGATGATTAATGCCTAGCCCCCATGCATCCGGAATTGCGAAATTCCGAAATGCGGAAACTTTCCTATTGGCTGTGGCGTTTGAATATTAATGGCGGGAAGTATTCGTACGAATGTTTTAAGAAAATTGCGATGCCGCAAAATGTTGAAATATTTTAAGATTTTGCGAATTTCGTGTCGCCATCTTGATGTTATGCTAACCTCAAATTTAGCATTTATTTCTTTTTGTGTTATTGTGCTTCGTGTGGATTTAAGTTGAACAGTTTTATAAAAGATACAGTTAATTATTGATTAGTTAGAGACATATTTAATATTATTAGTTCTAGTTCATTAGTTGTTAGTAGTTATTAATTAGTAGTTAATTAATTGGTTCCTGTTCTTTGTGCCCCATTTAAAAAAGTGCTGTTTTGTAATGTATGGTGAAACAATACCCAACAGTTCATCAAATTGCTGTGAAGACATCCTAAAATAATTGAAATGTTTGTCCTTGTCCCCAAGTCGCATTTCTTGAATTAAGTTATGGTAATCGCCTTGTTGCCGACGTTTTTTGAAGATTTCTCTTACCCACACGCTTCGTTGAGGTCTTCTAAGGTGACGATTGTAATATAACAAAATCAATAATTTCTTTTTCAGCATATTATTGCAAAAATTATCTTGACATAAACAAAGATCCATTTTTACTTTGAGGTTAAAATGTCAAACGTCAAATCTCATCAAATGTCAGTCAATGCCACAAATGTCATTTTGTACCCAACGTGAATTTAGTTATAAAAATGTAATTCCCCACAAATTACGAAACATTGCCATACGTTTTTCGGATGCATGGGGACGTAACAATTTTCCGTACGAATATTTTTTTGCGAATCGCATTTCGGATTTCGCAATTCGTGCGCATGGGGACTAACCTTAAGACGCACCTGATATTTTGCTTGCTGCTGTTAGTGTCAGTGAATATTATTTTCATTGATCTGGCAACCTAGGGATACGACATGCGTAAACGAAAACTGGGACCGGTCCGCCATTACTGTGAGTGCAAATTGTCAAATTTTATAGGTTATATTTTTAGTGTCATTTGTGTAATTAAATTTGAATTTAATTTGTGTTTGAGCAAATTTTGAGTGTTAAAAACTTATAAAGTATATAATGCCTTGCTGTGTTATATGTTCCTGCTCTAGCGATAGACGTTTTTGTGAAAAATCGACTGGAATAACGTTTCATAGGTTAGTATCAAAATTATAAATATTATACAGGACAGTATTATGACAGGTTTGTATAAAATGTGTAAAAGTATGCTTTTAAAAATGCAAAAAAATCATCTATCAACTTTTGGGACCACCTATATTGGAATAAATACTTTTTCATACGAAATAATATTTATAGATTTCCAAAAAATCCTGAAAAACGTAGCGCGTGAATACAGTTTGTCAAGAAGCATAATTAGGAATCTTCTAAATTCAGCTGTATATGTTCCAAGCATTTTCTTGAGAAGTATATTAATCGTACGCTATTTCGTTTATCAAATTTATAGGCATTTTATATATTCTTATTTCTATTTAAATATAACCTACATTTGCGGTCCTTCCACCAATTTTATTTATTAGTTCTACAGCTGATTAAAAAGTAGAGCTTCATGTTTTGTGTATGCATGAGTATTGTTTGTTTTATTATAGTTAATTTAAAACAATAATAATATACCTTTTTAATTACCTATAATTTGTTTCAGATTAGTGCGTTTAAAGGAATTGGTGAAAATGAAGCAATTCGCCAGCTTTGGGGATGTGCCAGTAAAAGTGACATCGAAGTTATTCAACGTTTCCAGAATAAAGTATTAAGGAACATCGTCGATGCACCATGGTACTACCACAATACTGATCTTCATAGGAACCTTAAAGTGGAGACTGTTGAAAATACAATATAAACATTTGCCAGTAGTCACCAACAACGACTGCTCCAACATGGAAACCTCGAGATTATCCAGCTCCTCAACAAGCGACGATTTCCATACCGACAAGTTCCAAAGCACCAAACATTCAGTGCTGTGTTTCGACATATTGGAACACATGGCATACTGTGTTAATATATCTTTTGATATTTAAACTCTTGCAGCTTGGTAACCATGTAGAATTGGATATTTGTTCATAGGACATTTTATGCTTGAAATGAATTCAGAAATATAATATTTAAGTTTGTACAGTGCATATTATGAACACACTGTATATAAGTTCTAATAATAATAATAAAAATATTTTCTAATGTCTTGGTATGATTCCCCACTCGACCATTCACTGTTGGGTTCTAATAATTAACAGTGCTGTTCCTAAAGTGGCGCTGGGAAACAGTAACAAAGCCTACACAGAACACAATTATTATTAATAATTTAAACACAAGCTTGAGACTGGCATATTAGGTATATACACCTTGGCCATAAGTCGAAAAAAAAATAACATTAGTCTTTTTTTAATGAGATTAGCAATAAAATCAAAACCGTTTGTCTAGTATTAAAAATAAATATCACTCATAGATATGGATAAGAAAATATTAAAACTTTACTCCTTGTACACTTTTATTTAATCACAGCACACATTATTTGCATTTACAATATCTGCTTGACGTTCATATGCCCCAGTCTGTTTTGTTCACCTTTTCTAGTAGCTTTTTCTGCTAAACTCTAGTCCCTGTTCTACCTCCACCTAGGTAATGAATTATTCAACCATATTAGTCAACAACGGGGTTTTACTTGTTTTACAGTAAGATACTTATCTTTAATGTTCAAGTTTTAGAATTTGAACTTGGATTAGACCATTTTCGTCAATTTTGTCCTTAGAGCTTTTGGAAAAACACTTGGGAAGTACTCTCACAAATTTATTTCTTATTTTGCCTAGCGAAGAAATTGTGTATTAGAAAATATTCTGGTTTTTACCTTAGTGGTTAAGAAAAGCACAGTGGATACTTTTCCTAACTCAATAAACATTTATTACCTAGATGTTGGCCTCCCTTTATCACCATCCTACAATTTCAACTCTTTTGCTGTTAACTTTAACTTCATCTGTGACTTTATGATTGAGACTTCAACTTTATCTTCACATTCTTTGTCTGACTTTCAATTATACATGCATGATTATTGTGCATAGACCAATTAAATTGGACCGGCACCCTTGTGGTACATGTTGTGTGTTATTAGGGTAGGCCTTTACATAAGTAGCCATAATCTCTGCAGATGGTGAGAAGCCCAGCTCAAACCAACTACCATACTATCGTCATTGGATCTATAGGTCTCAAGTAAGATCACTTCATATTTTACATTTGTTAGAAGTGCACCTGCACACCGCTGGTTGTGGCTTCGCTGATTTACTGAATGTCTTGCATGAAGATATACACCTTTCAGTCTGAATCTACAAAAGTACCAAGACCAAGTAAGATTAATCCACATTTTGATTTCCTGAATAGTGCACCAACCTACACAGAGATTGTTTATTAGCCATTTTCCGCGAGCCTTGCATTAAGTTTCATATCTGATTATCGAGCTTTTAGTGTATGAACATTTGTTCTTAATTTCGAGAAAGCTGTTAATTAAAGATTCTTCCTCCATGGTTAGATTACTTGACATTTGCGACCTTGTACTTTCCGATAAAGACAGAAGCATTGGGCTTATAGAAAAACGAAAAACTAAAGATTGAGCTATTTATGTGCTCTAGTGCAAACGTATGACGACTGATCCAATAAATCGAACTCTGTTTACTTTTGTCGCTTATGTGAACCAAAAATTTACTATTTATTTTTTCTGTGAATGATTTCAACGCTTTAGGGTTAATTCCACGATTGTGTTAAAGTTTAAACCCAATGGTGAAATCGGCCCCAAGTTAGTTATATGATGGTCATTGATTAGTTGCAATTTTGCAAATAATATATTCTCCAGCGCTTAATAGCCACTTGAGTGATAATTAAATCAGTTATGTTTTATTTCTTTCATTTACTTTATTCAGCACCTTTCGGCTGAAAACCGGGCATATTTAAGCTTTTAAGTCCCCTTCTTCTATAACCTCGGCCTTCCACTACCTTTTAAGTCAATGTCAATAAAAAGGAAATTAATTTTTTTATAGTTCAAATAATGAAATTTAACCAGAAATAGTACAATAAAAACTTGTAAATCCGGTTCTGCTCTTCCGCCATTTTAGTGAGTGCAAAAGCCACGCCTACCGGTCCCACTTTTGTATATCAAAAATAATACATATGACGTATCCTTACGTTGCCTTATCAATGATTATTTTAGAAGTCACAGTTTATTGCTAAAGAATCAGTTAGCTCACTCGGACCAGTTGAAAGTTCCAAAATAACATCCACCCCAGGGATACAAATTCAGTATACGCAGAAGACTGCTGTTTTATTATAGGCGGTTGTCATATATTGTATTATCCGAGTTGCACAGTGTATAAACTGGGCGGCTATCCTCGACAATCGCTAAAAAAACGAACCGTTTTCGAAAGTGAGTGGTTGAAAAGCGAGTAGTTTTTGAAATCTATATTCTTGACTGACGTTCGATGAGTATTCGTTTTTTAAGACGTGTACGTTTTTAACAAGCAAATTATATGTCTGGCATCACTGTAAACTGTCTATGTCGTTGAATTCAAGTAATGTGCAGGCCATAAAAGAATAAGAATTATGTAATTTAATTACAACAAACCAATTGTAAATTTGTCGAACGATGATTTTTTCTAATCACATAATATATATCGATGTTCAGGATAATCTGAATCGTTAATTGTTGGCGTAAAAATAGCTATACGGGTGCAGTTAATGCAACCTATAATTCTAGGAAAATCGTACGTCATAAAAACCTAGTTTTTATAGTAAAAAATTCATTTAACTAATAACTTTGCTTATATTATTCAGTACTTTAATATTTTGTGGCAATTTTACAAAATTGTAAAAATTTCTGGACACAACGTGTGATACAGGAGAGCTTTGAACCGCAAGCAAATTAACATTTGTAAATAAAACATACATGAATTAATAATTAAATTCTTACACGGTAAGATATAAAAAATATTCATTCAATATCAGTTAAAATCAAAAACTGGATTCTGCCTTTGCAAGTCTTAAGGATTCTTATCTTCTAAGTTTTCTAATTGTACAATTATTGATAATATAATTGAAAGAAATTCTCAGCTAATGGGCTTCTTTAGTACTGCAAACCATATTTTATAAGAAATTAGATACTTTTGTAGGTATTAATAAATAGTAGTTTACCTAGAATTTGTTAAAATCAATCAATAATATTAATCGTCCTAAAAGTGACATATAAGTGACATTGACTAAATCCTTGAAAACATGCACGTTTTATCAAAAACGTGTGAAAAATTCCGCTCGCTGTAAAACACCCGTTTTAAAAGCGTACACGCTTTTAAAACGAATGTCGAGAATAGCGAATAGCTCGTATGTTGCTAAAGCGTATACGTTTTTTAGAAAACGATAACCGAGGATAGGGCCCCTGAAACATTGAGATCCAAAGTGCCGACGCAGAGTGAGCGATCTGATTCTTTAGCTGTAAACTGTGTCACAGGGTTCAAAATGGCCGCGCCCTATGTTGGGAGTGTCGGACCTCTCTCTTGCCTCGTATAGTAATCAAAGTATGTGAGCTGAGCTCGCAACATGCACGGAACATGAACCAAACGAAACCGCCTTCGCAGGTCGTTCAAAGAGCTGGTATGTGTTCATCTTTATCGCACATTATAATTCTATCCTTTATTTATTTATCCTCGATTCGATTTCGAATTTCAGGTGTCAAAATTTAATGATCTGTGCCATAGAAAAATAAAAAGAGAATGTTTGAATAAATGGCGGGATTTGTTTCCTTGTTGGTAGTTGAACCGTAAGCGCTTAGCGCGCTGCTATCACTAAATTCAAACCGGATTTACACCCACAAAAAAATATGTTTTCAAAAATAATGACAAAGAAATCAATAATTTTACTGATTTACCCCTTTAAATTTCACTTTGCTATAATGTGTGATCAAAAACAGGGATAATCGCTAATAAATTTAAAGTTAAAGATAAATTTAAATATTATTAGGTGGTGTAAATCTGGCTTTGAAAATAAATTAGGTTATGTTGCTATAAATATGTCAGCCTGATATTTTCATTTTCAAATGCAGGTGATATTTTTTTCAAATGTAGGTGAGTAAATTGTATTAAGTGTAAGTTAGATTTAACTAATTTAACTATAGGCAGGTTCTTAAGAAAATCATTAACTTCTGATTCATTTTAATTGCAGAAGTAAGTATTTTTCTCACAAAATTAACAAGAAAGTTTATGTTTTTCCTGCTATATTATTACTCTAGAGATAAATGGATCCACATTTTAAACATTTGCGGTCAAAAAAATGAAAGGAGTTGTGAGCGAAATGTGTGAAGCCAATTTACAAACAAATATTGTAGAACCCGAGATAGAACCACTGAACTCTATACTGTTACAACAGTTACAGTTCAGTGGATAGAACCTCATCTTAGTTTTACTTATAAAGACCATGATGAAAAAAGGCGAATGATTTGTGCTCAAAAAGTTATTGTTCAATTTTTGGGTGATATTCATTATTATATTTATCAAATAATACCCAAATATGTTCAATAACTTATATGCTATTTAGGTCAACTTGTTAATTTTTGCATAGTTCACCTATTAAGATCATAAATCAGATGTTTTCTATTATTATTGAAATTTTAATACCTCTTATTGCAAGAAAAATGTAAGAATTTAAAAAGGTTATAACTCGTGTTTATTTTTAATTTTAAGATACACACTGCACCTTTATTTTTGTTTTGTTTTAGATATTCCCTGGTATGGAGATTTTTGGAATGTGCATAAATGTGTTTCTTAATTAGGGTGAGTTTCAAAGCCCAACTGTATTGAAGCTGGAGGCTTATTGTAACCGAAATAGGCATTACAACTATTCTAGATTGAAATAAATGGAAAAAGGCCTTAAAGGGACAATAAGTATAAGAATATTAGAATTAGAATGATTTGTCCTTGGATTAATAAGGGATATTTAAAACATTAAAACAATTGTGTTTATAAATTAACTACTTTGACTTTTTATAAAAACTATATCGGGTTTTTTTAATAATAAAAACATTGTCATGTGCTATGCTGGTTATCATATTATATTTTTTTCAGTAATTTAGTGTGTGATATAGTGCTTGTTATGTTCAAAATATGCAGTTAGAAGATAATGAGACACATGTAATTACATGGTAATTCTAAATAAATTAAACTTGTTAAAAATGTGTTTTATTTTTCAACTAATTTTATTTTTCAGTTAAAACAAGTGACATTTTCCATTTTTCAACATTTACCTACAACAAAAATTCACTAAACTTATTGTTTGTTTAGTAGTTGTAAGTAAAAGTTGTCAAATAGGAAAATGTTACTTTAAATTGCTTCAAATATCTAAATTATCAAACCCGCCAATTTTTAAATCGCTTTAATTAGTAGTGTTCTACTCTACCGACTGAAACTGACAGGTGTAGTTCAACCGTAAGCGCTTAGCGCGCTACTGTCGAGGTCAAGCAAACTTGTTACCAACTATTAGGGATGTCGAAAATGAAAAAAAATATCGATATATCGATGTATCGATATTTATAAAAATATCAATATCAACGTCGATATATCGGGGAAAAAGTATCGATATATCGGTAAAAATTTTAAGATTTTGCCTTTTTAAAATAATAGTGTATTCAGCTCAATATTACTAATAGTAATTTTTATACAAAATGTACATTATTTTAATGTACAAAAATCTCAATAAAAATGAAGGTATTTTAATCAGTATTCCTTTTTATTAGACAATAATTATTACAAAAATATAAAAAACTAAAAATCTTCTAATAATTTTAAACTTATTTAGGGCCGATTCCACCATTGTGTTGAACGCAGAATAAAATAAAGAATAAAATAAAGAATAAGTATAGTTTTCTTGCTCTTGGCAATCGGATAGGTCAACTGGTCAGTTTTCTTCTTTGCGTTCGTTCCTATCTTTTACGGTTTTGGACTCTAGTGACTTTAGTTATATAAATTAAAAAAATATATCGTTTTTGATACAATTTTCGATATTGGATATTTTGTATCGATATATCGATATATCGGATCAAAATATATCGGCTAAAAATATCGATATATCGGATTAAAAATATCGATATATCGATACTTTTTCAACATGCCTACCAACTATTTACATGGAATCCGACCCCCGTATCTGTGCTGTAGTCAAATCAAAATAATAAGTGATTTTTTTAAGAAAGCTCTTTACAAATAATTAAACCTTTTTTTATTCATTATAATAATTAAAAATTGTGACCATCTGTTCTGTAATGTTTAAAGTGACCATAGGTCCCCCATTGAGAGGGACAGAGGCCCCCATTCATGACAAGTACCCCCCTTTGATACATTAAATACATAAGAAAAAATAACTATGTTTAACGGATGTGGCACAGGAAATCAGTGGCTTAATATTAATATAGAAAAAAAAAAACTTAAAGAATACATTGCCCTTAGTATAAGAAATTAGACTACAGAAAAATTGCAGCTAGGTGTGGAAATCCTAAAAGATATTTTGGTGGTGAAATTCAGTAATGATAAAACTTGCCAAGAGTTCTAAGACGGATAGATTTTTTAAAAAAAAGTTCATAAATTTGAGAAGTATCCGTAATATCAACAATATTTTTTAAGTTCGTACGTTTTTTCAAATGTTTAAGTGTAGTTAGTTTAATAAAAGTATTTTCAAAATTGCATTTAAAATTTCTCCATTTCCTCTCAAAAAAAATCTAGTCACTTTTGTAATATTAAAAATTTCAGTTTGAGTATCATAGCTTAAAGTCCAAATAAAAGATAATGAAATTAGTGTGATTTACAATATTGACTTATTTTGAGACTAGTTAGACAATGCATACCATAATGGGGATGCACTGTGAAAATACAGTAAACAAGTTAATTATTATATTGGGAACAATATCAGGTGATAATCAAATATATTCATGACAAAATAACTTACAAAGTTGTACAGTTAACTGCAGCTTATTCTAACAATTACAGAATTTTACTAGGAACCTGAACAATGGAAATAAACAAATAAAGTTTTAAGTTTCTTTTATTATTTATACTAAATTATAAAAGTATATCAACTAATTTATTTAAAAGGATATTTTCACCCAGTCTATGTTAAAATGGGACCAAGGCTGTTGAATGATAATCGGTGATGGATATCAGTATCTGTTCAAAATGTTCACCACCCTTCTTTTCATACTTTTGAACAGTTTCTCCTCACTTATTATTTGTATTTAATTTAACTCCTCCAGTACATAAACATCATGTAAACGATTTTGAATTCAACAATCCACCACATTCCATACTTTTAACAAAATCATTACTTATGGCCAGTTCCTGCCAACATACCTAAAACAATGATGATTAGAGTTTTTAACTTGTACGAGAGTCAGTCTCCGAAATGCTGTTCCTACCTGCTATTTTTTTAACAGACTTCAAAAAAGGAGTAGAGTGGTTCTCAATTCATTAGAATATTTTTTTATGTATTTCAGTAGTATTTACCACGTTGTCCGTTTTCTACAATTTCTTCTCTGTTAGAAAGGGGGTACCTCTAGTTTGGTCCTTTTTAAATGTGGTCAAGATCTGATGATGAGATCCATAAAAAAAACAGCGTTCTTCATTTTTAGAATCGGTTTTTTTAAATTTACTTTTATAACTTATATTACTCACTGATGTATTGGGAATTTAAACCATGTGAATTTGCACATCTTCAACAGCTTCTGATATTATTGGAGGCTTTCCAAAGTTCTTTCCTTTACAAAACGTTGAACAAGTATTTGTTTATGAGGACAAAAGTAACACTTCTTTCTTTTGAAAACTGAAGTATGTATTTTTAACTGTGCTTTAAAAAGTGCCTTTCTGTTTTTATTTTGTCCTTCTTCATGTTTTTCTAACAGTGTTATATTAATTTAAAATAGCTAACACAAAAAATAACAACAAACTGTCAATACAAATTCGCAACCAGAGCTGTTTTTTAGCCACCACATTGGTTTAAAATATTTTTTAAACCATATTTAAAGTGACGTCATGAATTAATAGATGGCAAAAATAGGGTGGTTTAAAAATATAACCAGCTGTCATAGGACAAAATTTTTAATTAGGTATAATTCTGATTTCGATCGTATTTTCTTTTAATGCTTGTTAAATCAGATGAAGGAAGATGAGTGATACCGATTTTAAGTAAAAATTGAAGTGTTTTTAATAGGTACATTGCAATCTGAAACGTCGTTTATTATTTTATTTTGGTATTTTTCTTGTCAATAAACATGGCATCATATTTATTCCGTAGCTCCAACAGATACGCGATTGTCTAACGATTATTTGCTGTAGATTTTTTGGGCTTTTCAAAGTTCATCAACTGCCAAAGAACGTTTAATTGCTTTTAAATATTTACTGGCAAATTCAGAATCTGAAGCAAACTACGTAATTATGTTTGCAAAAAACGTACAACTGATAAGTAATCCTTTAACCTTATTTTAATTGAATTATTGTTTCATAATCAAGAGTAACCTTTAGGTAGATAACATCGTCCAACTGTTTATGGTGACCATACATATTTGTATTATAACATTATAACCAATTAATGTATGAATTTGAATCACATAATATATGTATGAAGTTATCAAAAATCAATAAAAATCAACAAAACGTCAAATATATAAAAATGTTCAAAGATGAAACAGAGCAAAACAACATACAACAGCCAAAATCAGAATCTCTAATGTGTCAACCGTTATTGAACCATATGCCTCCGACTGGTTCAAAAATTCTAGCTTTGGTTTAAAATATTTCGTCCGCGACGTCATAGTTGCATCGCTAAAATTTAAATGGTTTAAAACAGTCGAAAATATTTTAAACCATACACTCGCTAAAAAATACCTCAACTATTTTCGATTTACATTTGGAGAAACGTCATAGATTACGTCACAAATTACAACCGCTGTCAAATTTTAGTAGGACCGCTGTCATTTATTTGTCAACCGGAACCGCTCGCGCGAGCTAAATCGAAAAAGGCTTAATATTAGGCATTCCAAACAAATGAATTAGGCATTCCAACGACCTGTCAAACAATAGGTGCCAGTGGGAAATTCTTGTATATTTAAGGGGGTAGCGTCATAGTCTTGCAACTTGGACGCTATTTTTATTCGAAGTAGTACTCGCCAAGCCTGCCAATTTATAAAGAAATGTATAGGTGGGTTTTTTAAATATTATTTTTATTGTGTTTGACATAAAATATTTAAATGTAATCCATTATTCATGATTTTACGTAAAGTAGATAGAATACACCATATGTCGCCACCCTTAGATATACCAAACCTGCCCACTGGTAATTCATTTGTTTGGAATGCCTAATTACCAGTGGGCAGGTTTGGTATATCTAAGGGTGGCGACATATGGTGTATTCTATCTACTTTACGTAAAATCATGAATAATGGATTACATTTAAATATTTTATGTCAAACACAATAAAAATAATATTTAAAAACCCACCTATACATTTCTTCATAAATTGGCAGGCTTGGCGAGTACTACTTCGAATAAAAATAGCGTCCAAGTTGCAAGACTATGTCGCTACCCCCCTAAATATACAAGAATTTCCCACTGGCACCTATTGTTTGACAGGTCGTTGGAATGCCTAATTGTGCGTTTGGAAATTTGTTGGCAACACTGTCTGTGTCCGTTCCGTTGCGTAGATACCAGGTTTGTTCTGGTTCTCAAAATGAAAACTGTTTTGAAACTGCGCCGGACCGTATGCGTAAAGGCAAAAAATCCCCGACTGTTTGAAATTCTTGGAAAACCAGAACACGTCATAAAGGTGTTTTGTTTATTGTTTATTATAATAATGAAGTTCCTTTTGAAAGCTCAGCTTCAAATAATATTTGCATGTATATGTTTATCATTATCATCACATTTCAATGGAATAAATAAAAACAGAATATTAAAAAATTAATAATTCTAAAATTGCTTTAATTTACAAATAAAACAAGAACAAGAGACATTCGTCCACATATAAATAAACAATTTGGGATTGTATACGTTTCGTATGGTCTAAAAAGCCAATACAATATTCATAACACTTCAAAAACGCATGCGCGGTCAAAACAGTCCGAGTCGATCCACACTCCCAAGCATGAACACTTTTTGACTGTTTACAACAATCACGGATTATTTCGGATACGAAACCAGAACACTGGACTGAGAGATCCGAAGTAGTCCCAGAAAAACCAGAACACTTTTTATCTACTGCGCATGAGCCCGACAGTTGTGGATCGTTATTTCTCAAAACCAGAACAGACCTACCATTTTGTTTGTAGTTTGCAGTGTTGCCGTTGCTGTTACAATTGTAACAAATCTATTACTAAAAAAGTTCATTAGTACGTTATTACGACTTTTAAGAAAAAACAAAAAATCTATTACTTTTTAAAATATCACAATTTTATGAGTGGCTTCATCTAAGCTTCAGAGGCCATATTTAAAAAAAAAATAGAAATCTATACATTTGTTATGTCTGTGTTTTCTGGTTTTAACAAATCCAAAATAAGCATCCTTTATTATATATATATTTTTTTTGTTGACTCAGCCTCCAGCATTTCAGCACAATTTATATCGTGTATTTAATAACGTAGAAGCCCTCATTTTATATTTAAAGTACGACTATAGCTATTTATACACGTAATATCTTCTCAGTTAATAAATAAATAATATTAAAACCAAATTAAGAAATCGTCTAAATGTGGAAAGATGCAATTCATTAATTTTAACTAATCAGTTATTGAATGAAAATAGCTGTTGTAATTTTGAGCCGAATGATGCTTTGTTAAATTATAATGTAAATAAAAATGATAATGATAATTTACAATGTGCAGAAGATTTGACATTTTAAACATTTATTTACATATGTGTTTACGTTATACTTTCTTATTTTTGTTTGAAATAAATGTTTATTTTTACAATCATGGATTTTCTTCATTATACTTTTCGAAACTTATTATTTCTATTAACCAAACCGATATATTTGATAATACACAGTTTTATTGTTAAATTTATTTAATGTTAGTTCTGGTTCTGGTACATTTATGTTACTTCAAAATATTATCTATTACCATTTTATTACCTTTTGGTTCAAAATTCTATTACGAAAAAATTAATTGGTGTGGCAACACTGGTAGTTTGGCTTTGTTGTTCCTTTGTTGTACAGGAGTGCGTTTAGAAACCTCGTACGGCGCGTCTGACCACATACATTAGAATAGGGTCCAGGCGCGCCGTGTGAGGTTTCTAAACGCACTCCAGTTGATAGAGCGAACTTGATAATTTTAAATAAATTATTTTAAAAATGAACCAAGAACAAAAAAGTATATCTGTGGTCGTAAATGGATTTGGGGGATATGATGTTCTTAGTGTAAGTTATCTGGGAAACATTAGCAAACATATTTCAAACATTTATTTTAGGTTGAAGATTTCGAATTGCTTTCGCTAGCCGACAATATCCAAGTTAAAGTGGAATATGGAGCTTTAAATTTTGCTGATTTGTATACTAGAAAAGGTTTTATGCCTAATAAGAAAGCACCTTTTATTTTAGGAATAGAATGTACAGGTGTTGTAACAAAAATAGGCAATATTAAAAACTCAAAGTTTAAGGTTAGTGCTTTTGTTTTTCGCTTTTCTAGACGTAATAAACGTATATATTTTAGGTAGGCCAGAGGGTAATATGTTACGATTTTAATGGAGGCTTATATAGGGAAATACTACACATAAATCCTATGAGCTGTTTCTTATTGCCCGATTCAATAGATACCAAATTGGGAGCAACTATTTTTGTCAACTATTTGACTGCTTACTTGTCATTGATAAATATTGGCAATCTTCGAGAAAACGAGTCTGTACTTATTTTATCATGCACAGGTAAATATTAAATTGATTATCTAAAATGAAAAAAGGGGAAAAGTTAATTTCTGTAACAATGTGGTATCTCAAAAAACGGTTTTATTTGGGTATTTAAGTGAAGATGGTCTAATTATTTGTGCTTTGTGTGGGTGATGTTCGAATGTTCAAACTATCTTCAGATTAATTTTTAGAGATTATACTCGAGTTGACTACTTCTCATCTGATGAGCCCAAAATAGGGTGAAACCGGTAGTGGAATGTTTTCAATAGATAAAGTAAAATGTGTACTTAAAATGTATTGATTGAGGTGATAGCAAAAAAATTATTTAATTTATAAATAATATTCTTATATTAATTTGTAAAGATCCAAAAAATATGTAAATGCTGATATAAATTATCTAAATGTTCAAAGTGCTTTCAAAAAAATGAGATCAAAATCGAGAAATAATAACTTCATTATAATCTTAAAGTAATTTTACTTATTGAAACTAGAATAACTGATGACATTGAAGATATTGAAATAAACCATGAAAATTACAAACATTGTGGTTGGTTTAGGAACATTTCCTATGTGTAAAATCACTAAATTTTCAGTAGACACAAAAAACTTATAGAACTTCGTGTATAAGTGCACTAATACAAGGTAATCATTATTGAGAGACAATGTATTTTAATCGCTTACTACACACAGGAGATATTTTAAATTTGTAGGCAGCAACTAGATGGTGCTAATGGTACCAAAATATGTAAATTTTTTAAGGTTCCATCAATTTATTAATAAAGAAATACAAAAATGGCATATCTAGATCCAGAGTTCAAGACTATGTGTGTCCTACAAATATCAAATTTTATAATGTCACTGAAAAAGAATTATGTACCTACTTACTTGTACTTGTCCAATGGCAAACAAAAATTACTTTGAAAACAGACGTAATACAAAATGGGTAAATAATGAGATTGTTAAAATGGGAAATAATTTAAAAAATATGTATTGGCTCACAAAAAATGTTTCTGATAGTCATATATTGAAACGATACAAAATGGAAAAAGAGATGTATGCACAAAAAAGTAATAAATTCAAAAAGCAATTTTTTCAAGAAAATTTAGCAAACAAAAATATGCAACAAAAACAAAAAATTGTTTGGAAAACTGTTAATTCCAAACTGAATAAACAAAAAAATTGCTAATTTTAGTGAAATACATATGTTATTGTTACTTTTTATGTTGAGACAAAACAATTTTTGTATACATTCGTCAATTTCAATTAATACTTATGTCATTAATAGTATAAAAACAAAAACATTTACAATAAATTGAAGACTATAACTACAATATATATAGACTGAAGAACATTTTAAAAAATTATATAATATAAGTCAATTCACAATGTCGATAAAATTCATGGATATCATAGAAAACATTCTCCTTCAGAAAAGTTTTTATTTTTTTTTTGGAAAATTTTATCTCGTTAAGCAGACGCCATTCAAGGGGAAGTAGATTAAACAACTTAACATGTAAAAATTGAAAAGAATTGTGATTCCTTGTTAGTCGAAAAAATGGCAATCTTACTTGCATATTTCTTGTTTTATAGGCGTTGCATAAGTTAATAATATTCCTCTTTGCATAAATTAAACATTCATAGATATATTGATTTACACATGTCAGAATTCCTAATTTTTTAAAAAGTGGACGACAACTGTCCCTGAAATTAGCTTTAGTTATTATTCGAATAGCTTTCTTTTGTTCAATCAATATTTTACCTAGATGGTATGAGCCTCCCCAAACAAGTATACCGTATGTCATAATGCTGTGAAATAAACCATGATAAGCCATAAGTAAGACCTTGTCATTTACTTGATATGCAAGATTTCTTAATAAATATGAATAACTAGATAACAGAGTTAGAAGATTATTTATATGCGGTTCCCAAGAAAAACTATTGTCAACTTGAATACCCAAATATTTAATTGAACATCTCTCATTGTTTTCTAATGGATTTAAATTAAATATTAAATTTTGAGTTTTATCCTCATTTAGTTTTAAATTTACCATCTTAAAATAATTAGAATATTCCAAAATGGTTTCATTATGGGAGCAGTATAGATCATTTAAAGAACTGGCGATGTCCAGGACGGTACGGTCATCAGCATAAATAACTTCTTTTTTCTGGATATACTCGAAAATATCGTTAATGAAGATTATAAAAAATAGCGGACTCAGAACTGAACCCTGTGGGACTCCATGTTCTATACTCCTTACTTTTGACTTATCACCATTTACTTGGACATACTGACTACGTTCCGACAAGTAGCTACTTAAAAGTTTTAAAAGAGTTCCTCTTATACCATACATTTCCAGCTTCGATAAAAGTAGTTCATGTGAAACACAGTCAAATGCCTTCGATAAATCTAGACAAGAGACCATTATCTTGTTACCAATTTCTAGTTCTTTGGAGATCGCTGAAACTAAATCTACCAAAGTTGAAATTGTTGTGCATTTAAAAGATTATGTGTTTCAAAATTATGTGTTTATATGCATATGATGCTAATGGTATAAGATTAACAGAAAACTTAGATATTGCCAACATGTTTATAGGATACATTTCTTCAATTGCTAGTTATGTAATTAAAAATCATTTTCCCAACACTACTTTTTATTAATTACACCACTATGTTTCTTTCAAACACATTTCAGTTTATAGAAGTGAATTATGAACATGTTATAGAAACAATTGCATCTCTAAATAATATCAATGCAGCGAAGGAATAAGGAATTGATTGCATTTCCACAAAAATTATTAAGACAATTGCCCCATACATTGCGAATTAATTAGCTTATGTAATCAATAATTCCTTGTTACTCGGAATTTTCCCAAACGCTCTTAAAATTGGGCTTGTAACACCAATCTTGTCAGCAGATAACTACAGACCTATTACTTGATATTGCTTGATATTCGCCAATTATTCGCCCATTCAATCTTAATTGAAGCATTTAAAAATAGAAATAAAGTACTACATGATATTGATCACACATATAGTACTAGATGTATTTTACTTATTTGACACTAAGGCTTTTTAATTCACTGCCAGAAATTTATAAAATATACATTAAAACAATTAATTCCACAATTTTCATTAAAAAAGTTTTCAAAAAATTCCTAGTTAATACTGAAAGGGAATATACAGGGTCATTCTATATGGGCGGAACGAGTCACTCTATATGGGCGGAACACTTAATTTATGGCTTAACTATGACTTGTACGATAATTTGACTTAGATAAAAGTTTGTGTACATTTTATGTACTATTTATTGACGTTTACAGATTTCCCGCATACGTAATGGTTTTCAAGATATGACGTTATCGGGCAATATTTTAAATAAGTCTAGGACCCACTTAATGTACCATTGATGCAATCAGACAGATCATACAAACTCGAAAAAAAATATAAATACAGGGTGATCCATTTAAAATATTGCCCGATGACGTCATATCTTAAAAATCATTACGTAAGCGGGAAATCTGTAAACTTCAATAAATAGTACATAAAATGTACAATTTTTTTTATCTAAGTCAAATTATCGTACAAGTCATAGTTAAGCCATAAATCAAGTGTTCCGCCCATATAGAATGACCCGGCATACATGATTTAATAGATTCAAAATAATCATATGTCAAATAGGAACATAGTTTTTATTTATTTTCGTGTCGTCCCTATATTGCCACTATGTATCCACTTTCTCTAGAATGCACTATGTATCCGCAATCTTTAGAATACTATATACCTAATACTATTGTATAATACTGTATAACTAATTAAGTACTGTCCTTTGATCAAAATATGGTATTTTTAATTGAAGTATTATTATATTTCTTACTAACATTCATTAGTTGCAAATAAACAAGTTCAACCCGTGCACAACAATTGGTTTTTACGGGATCAACATTGTTTATTTACATCTATCCTTTTAAAAATAAATTTGTTAATTTTCTTTTTTTGTAAATAAACAATTATTATTAATTTTTCCATAATTTTGGAGATAGAGCTTAACAGCAATATTGGTCGGTAATTATTAGTGGACGTTCTTGGGCCCCCTTTAATTAATGGTAAAACTTTAGCTACTTTTAGTCCACTGGGAATTAAACAATGAGTGAAAGATAAATCATGATATGGGGATTCCTCAAGATAGCGCATTGGGCTCTCTACTTTTTATTTTGTACATTAATAATATTAATTTTTTGCTGATGATACTTTAATAGCCTATAGTGATACGAATTTGGATAAAGCCATAGAGAAAATCAATGCTTCATTATTAAACTAAAATTGAACGTAAAAAAAAACAGAAGCTATGGTTTTCACAACGAAATTTAAATATATTTTTATCGATCTAATGTCAAATACTTGGGATTTCAACTAGATAATTATTTAAATTTCGATAGCCACTGAACATATTTTAAAGATTACTTTTTATAACTTTTATTTAAGAACCATGAATAGATTTTAAAAATAATTTTAAAATTAATAATTCAAGATGGTTTTAATGAATCTCTTTATTTTTATTTTTCGAATTTATAATATAAAATAACAATTAGAATTATTTAATAATTTAAACAAACATACTTTGAAAATGTGTAATTTTAAAATAAGTCAGCATTTTTTATAACAATATACATATCGACATTGAAGTGAAATTTGAGCCAGTTTATAGTAACTGCATAGTAACAACATTTTAATTAAATAAAGAATTAATTTAATTTACAGGTTGTAAATTTTAATATATGTATACAAGGAAACTGTCTGAACATTCACTTTAATGATAATTATAAAAAAAATATCTAAAAACCTTTAGTAGAATTTCACACATTTTGATTACTGTGCATGTATTTTAAACTTTTTAAATTTAAATAAATTAAACATTCTTCAAAAACCTCAAAATCGTGGAATGAGAATAATACTGAAAACAAATCGTTTTACTATAAATAAGTCAGTGATAAATACTATAAATTGGTATCCAGTAGAAAAAAATATGCTATTTTACTATGATATATTTAGTAAATCATGTTCTACTACAGTTGGTTTTAACAAGTTACTTGAAACATTAATTGATCTTATACAAATAATTAAAGAACCAACAAGGGACACCTCTTTGTTAGACTTATTTATTACTAATATTAATATAATTTTCTTTAGAAAATTTGTGGATCATTCAGCAATAAACTGCAAATTTAAAAATGTTTCACAATGTACCTCGAAAACGACTTTAAAGTAGAATATAGGTCATGTACAAAAATCATTTGGCATCTATGCCCTGGATCAATGTTTATTTTACTGATAACATTGATGCTCCAAAAAATAAAAAAAAAAAAACTGGAAAACTAATTAAACATTCTCCTTGGATTACTGAAAATATGCAAAGAGATAAAGCCTTGCAAAAATTTCGCAAAAGACAACTTCCAATGCATTGGAATAACTATGAACAATCAAGAAACTACACCACTACAGCTATAAAAGCAGAAAAAAAGGCTTAATAAATTTTAAATTTCAAACTTGTAATATTAAGGAAAAATGATCTGAATAAAAGAACTCAATAGATCGAGACAAAAGCAATATAAAGTAAGTATGCCAGACAGGGAAGCATGGACGGGAGGATCTCCTATTCATGCAGAATTCACCTGGTATACAGATCGCTCTAAAACCCATGAAGGGTCAGGAGTAGGTATATATAATACCAAGTCAAAGACAAGAATCTCACTGAGCTTAGGTAGACATGCGACAGTATTCTTGGCAGACATAGCAGCAAGGCATCATTGCGCAAAATAGTTATTAAAACTGAAGGTAAATTGAAAAACCATTGTCATATATTCAAAGACAGTCAAGCGAAGCACTCAGTTCTATACAGGTACACTCAAAGCTTGTGTCTGTTTGGAAGCCTTAACAGAACTGGGTAATCAAAGTTAGTTTTAAATTTATAATTCTAGAAAGTCATCTCAAAAGACATTTTTGTATATCATGTTGGCATTGGTGGAGGACCAGGAGAACATCTGCACCTGAGACAATTGTCTATTGACTTTGTTTATGTTTTAGTTGTATAAACTGTATTTTATATTAGAACAATAAATGTTTTATTATTATTATTAATATTATTATTATATGGAACCGAAATACTTTCAGCAGTATATTACATTCAGCAATAATATCCATACTTATAATACAAGAGGTGCTACTTGATGTGTCAACATTTTATCGAAATTGAGTCTTGTGTTTTTCTCCTTGAGATCTACAAGATGGTATGACTTGATAATTTAAATTTTCAAAAATAACGGCATGTCCAACCGTGATATATGTCAGAAGTTTACATTATAGGCAAAGCAATAACTTTATATGCATGCGCTTTCCTGTAAAATTTCTAAAACTCGACATATCAAGTTATACCTTCTTACTATAGTAATAAAATCTACAATTCAAGAACTACATGTCAAAGTACTATTAATTCTTTATTCATTAAAGGTTTTAAAAAATTAAATAAAGCCCCTTTGTCTGTGCGCGAATTAAACTAATTAAGATTCCATAAGTTCTAAGATAAATACATTTCCGTGTGATATTGTTTTGTATTTGGCATTTTAAATGTATATATAAAATTGTTTTATACCTCTCTAAGGTATTTATGCGAAGTTTGATTATAAATTATAAATCTAATTAAATATAAATCATAACATAGCGCTGCGAACAAATAAAGTAATTAAAAGAATGGCAAAAAGTAAAGGGATTGGCCCGATGTGAATGGATGACAATCTAGCAGAGAATTTTTCCAATTCCATATTTTCCATATGCAGTGTATTTTCAAGTAAAACCAAAAAGTTGTTGGGCACCTGGAATAGCTTTACTTACTTAGAGACAAGGTTGTAAAGAAGTTACTTTTATTTAATTATTTGAGAAACATAGAATCCGTCGAAAAACCGAATTTAACTTTTATTTAAATTTCAGTTACTTGCCGTTGGGTCCTTATATTAAAATGTAACCAAGTTGCTTTTATTTATTTCATTAAGAAGCAATCGAAAAGCCAGATTTAAAATAATTTTTATTTTATTTTTACTAATTACCATGAAAGCATAACGTCGAAATTCGAATTTTCAAGGGAGTTTTGTGTAATAAAAGCTCTCCGAAGCCCTTTGTGCCGACCCTATCTCAGGTAGGAAACTGTTTTTATCGGCTGTGTAGGTATTGTTTTTGTCTAGTTTTGTTTTTTTATCATTCCGATTCGAGTTGTATTAAAATTAAACTGGTTTTTAAACAGGTTAAAAATTAATTGGTACCAGAGTAAGAATAAATTTTGTATTTCAAGTGGAGTCCGTAATTTTCATAACTATTATAAGGGGAGTTGCGTAATTAATCAAATTTATTTTTAAACATTTCTAGAATAATATCTGAAACTAGCGATTATCTGTGAGAGCATTGTATAAAGAACTAAATAGTAGTCTCACCTTATGGAAGTTTCATTGGAGCGAAATGGATACTACCAATAGATGGCGCTAGTGAATATGGATAAGTCGATATTCGTTTGCAGTGGGCGGAGTTGAGGGTCCAGCAGAAATTTTTAAGAATGACTGAGACCGATCGATAAATTTCTATTTTTAGCTCTTGGATGAAATTTTATACACTCGTGATTGAATGTTTGGACTATTTTCTATCTAATGTTTGTTATTGTGCGTTAGTGCATATATCTATGGTTAGTGCGTTTACGGGTAGTAGGTATTGTGAATGAGTTGTGTTTATGTTTTATTACTGAATTATTTTACTGTTAATAAAAGACGAGTTCCCAAAAAAAAATTGTGTAGGTATTTATAACTGTTTTGAAATTAATAAAATAGAAAATATGCTTTTGTTTTTCGTTTCCTTTACAGGTTTTATCCGAATTAATTTAAAATAAATTATATACTATTAATAATAGCAATAATAATACATTTCTTAAGTGTTGAAAAAATTGTATTTTTAATTTTAATATCTAAGTACTTAGCATAAGTAATTATAAACAACAGGTTATTTCTTTAATCTGGTGCGTAACAATGTAATAAAAAAAACCCTTAAGATGGTTGGTAAATAATATAAATGAATTCTTAATATTGAAGTAAACACAATGGGTTCTATAAGGATTATTGGTTGGGGTTCGGCTTTGGGGGATAGGGTCGAAATATTGAAACTAAACTTGGTATATGGATGTATTATCCCATAAAAATAAAAATCGCTTTAAAAAATTCACCCCTCCACACCCCTATCTGATATGGTGAGGGTGGCATTCCCAAAAAATTAAGTTAGAACTTTTTAAATAAAACAGTTGAAGTCTACGATTTTTTATACATAAAAACACAAAATTCCAATTTTTTTGAAAAAAAATTTTTTGATCTTAGAAAAAATTTCGACTTTAATCTTCATAGTTCGGATGTGGGGGCTGGCATTTAAAAATAGTTACAAATACATAAAAATCTTATTTTTGGCATATTTACAATAGAAATGATTTGCAACATTTTTGTATAAATATCTTACCACCACCATCTTCTAGAGGGAGATGGAGGGTGTGGCATCCCCAAAAAATCAAATTAGAACTTAAAAAAAAACAGTTAAAATCTGCAATTTTTTATACATATAAACCAAAATTTCAATTATTAAATTAAATTATTTTTTTAATTTCTTTATTATATTTAATATTATTTCTACTTTTTCTAACAATAATCAATTTAAGATATCTACTTTGATTGAGCCAAAATATTTACTAGGGGAAGTTTTTAATATTATACAAACATACTGTGTGTCCAAAAAAAATATATGAATTTGGCTAAACATTAACCTTTATTTCTAAAAACAGGAGAACAATGTTACTTGAAAAATGTATCTAGAATTAATATTATCCACCATCAAATCCTGGACCTGGACACAATTTTTTTTTAGCAATACGGGAGAAGCGGAAATGACATTTTTACAAATGAAATTAATTTCAACAAATTTATTTGAGATCATGTACAAGATTATTCACTATTAAAGACACCTTTTATAACCACTATTGCATATTCAAAAAAAGCTTTAAATAAAAGTTTGTGAATTTCACGGAATACAACACAAATAAACTTTTTTAAATGGGATACCCTCTATGTTATTAAATTTCTGGGATATTTTTTTTCTAATTTCACAAATGTATATTATTGATAACCCTATCTTATACCGTCTGTTCTCGAGTAATTTAACGTTGATAATGTAAACATTATTAAAGTAAAAGCTATGAAAATCACAACTATTATGTTTGATAATAAAATAATCCAAATAGGTAGTTTACAGTGAGAAAGAAAAAGTGTAAATATTTATAAGATATTCGACATAGATTATCTATGATATTCGACGTTTAATTAATCAGGAAAGAATACAGATCATTTCGAAAATTGAATAAAATATATATCTATGCTATCCTTATTAAAAAATATTCATGTTAAATCCTGTGAAATATGCACACCACTGATATGGTCATTTGATGACATTTTTACAAAATTCGGTCAATGTAAACATTATACAATAATAATTATAGCATAAAGGGAGGGTAATTTATAATGAATAACCCTGTTAGGTACCATAAATTTTTAGTAAAAAAATTTTAATTCGCACTTTTTTACGTAGATTAAAGAAAAATGTAATTTTGTGCGTTTTCTTGGTGCAGACATTTTGCGACACACTGTATATTCAAATCCAAAATGATGTATTTTCTTTTAACACATACCTAATACAAATTTATTAGCAAAATTTAAATACTTGTTATTTTCGGTATATTTCTCCTTTAGACACACACATTTTTAGTTTCATTGTCAAAAGATTTAAATAAAATTACCTGACCTTATAATATTCTATTATAATTTGATTATTAACGTAAAATTAATGTTTTGAAATTAATTTAAGTTTTACCAATTTAGAAAATAAAATTAAAAATAATAAAAAAAAGTATCCGCTCGGGGGTGTGAACTCGGAACCCTTCGATTCGTAGACAAGTACTCTAAATTTTCGTTATGAAGGCTTATTAAAAATTTTTACTTTTTAACGCTGATAATCAGACTGCTTTTAGTTTATTTCTAAATATAGACGAATATCTTGTGGAATGAGATTATTTATTGATTCTTTACAAGAATCACTAATTTTTATTTATATTTAATCTAAATAATTAAAAAAATATATACTGACAATTAATTTTACGGAATTGTCACTTATAAAGTTCTAACATCTGACGTAGAGGGCGTATCTAACCAGTAAATAAAATTGTTAGTTCAATGATTGTACCAATAGATGGCGGGCGCGATTGCCTCCAATAACTTTTACATGGCGATTATCCTACTATAGTTCTTTATACAATGGTGAGAGTGGGTCTCAAGGGTTTGGACTAGCCATTTAGATACCTATTTTTTTTTGGGGTAGTTTCCGATTATTATTAGTATTATTTGAGGTAGTTTACAATTTATTTCTAAACAATTCTAGAATAATATCTGAATCTGGCGATTAGGATTACGTAGCCATTTGGATATTGTTTTGGGGTAGTTTCCTCTTATTTTTATTTATATTATTAAAGGTAGTGTATACAAAGTTTAAAGTGTGTATGTTTTTTCTAAGTTGTAGAATTCTCCCGTATACGCTGCATTTCTGTAATTTAATTTTTTGCGATGTCCAGTTTTAAATTTCTTACATACCTAAATTTATTAGGCTTAAAATTTATTAAATTGTATTTTACTGACTTGCTATAAGACGTTTCTTGAGTTTTGTGAGATGTTTTCGGAAAACCCGGAGAAAATCATATGGGAAAAAAATTAAAAAAAACTACTCTTCCGGTTTCCTGCGAATTCCCAAAAAATTATGGCAGATTTCGCCGCGGGACTTATTTTATTTGAGAGCCAACAAAAAAATACGCAACTTCTCTCATGGGCACATATGTCTAACATTTATAATTTCGCCACAAATTCTTCGCAAGTTTCATATCCATGGTTCTGATCAAAGAAACGACAATTCAACTTTTTGGTAAAAGCACTTCTGGCGGCGAGAAATTCGCCATTAAACCTACCTGTGCAATGAATTTCCGAACTATTTTTTTCCTCCTCTTTCGATTGGTGCATTTATTTTTACTATCGCAATGATACTTGCCCAGATAATTAGCATTTTTACCATGGAAAATTTCGGAAAACCCGGTTTTTTTTAAATTAAAAAATATTGAACATCAAAATACATAAGGTCCACTTTGTTTCATTCAATTACAAATTAATGTAAACTCGAAGGGGCTTTTTTTCGTTATTTAATTGGACTAATATTATGTGATCTGAAACAACACTAACAATAACGCTGTATATCCCATTAGGTCCATAATTTGTAAAAATTTGGTCAATTGTAGCCGAATTTATTGAAACTCTAGTGGGCCTCCTTGTGGCACATTTTAAAACATTCACTGTTTTTAAAAATTCGTTACTTTCTCTATTGTACGAATCAGCATTAAAATATCCATACAAAAAATAATAGCACCAGATTTAAAAACTTTACATTTTCTGATGGCGACCTGTAGCAGCTCAAAATAATTGTATAGCCTACATTTCTTTTGTGTTGTTTCTAAAGCGATCTACTTTATCAAAATAATTCTGTTTCTTTTTTAATTTTAAAAGATTAACTAAAAATGTGCCACTTATTATTATTATTATTAATTTTCAGGACTCGATTTTAATATCTTGTAAACTTTATTCCTATTTTTAATTTTATTGTGTACCTCATAGTCAAATCAAGGTAATTTTTATAAGTTTCAAATATCTTGTAAATAAAATTAACATTAATAGAGTCCAAATTAAAATGGCTCATAAAAAAGACTGGTTTTTGAATATTTAATTATTTTTTTAAAGTGTTTTACATTCTTATAAAGTTTAGTACTGTTGCAAACATTAACAGAAATTGTAGAATTCATTTTTGGAAATTTATGTACATTGGTCATTGTATTATCATAATTAGATGATTATGTGATGTCTAGTGTATTACTCGTATCAGTAACCCGAGTAGATTTTTTTTTGTACATTGAAGTATACAGTATACCATAAGTTTCTATAAGATTTTTTAATTTGTCACCATAAAAATATCCAACTAATATTTAACAGTGATTAGTGGAAAATAAAAATCACAAATTGATTCAGAATCTTCAATAAATTTTGAATCTAAACTTGATGGTGAATAGTAAAAGCACCTAACTAGATAGCACATATTTATAAAATTAATTTTTCCTACGACCACTTAGGAAAGTGACACATATCACACTATATAGTCCTATGGAAAGTGCCCTATATCACACGCGTATAAATAAGAATTTACTTTCCACCCGTGTACGAATATGTTACTTTCCGCAGTAGCTGTCACAAAATGTCAAACACCTAATTTCTATTTTGATCTATGTAATGCCCATATTAATACTAAAATCGATATGATTGTTAAATTATTGAAATTGTTGCAAATTAGATCCTAGATATTTATCTTTAACAATTATTATTAAAATAATTTTAAAATAATGTTTGCTTTTTATTCTGGTTAAATACATAACCGATTAGATCATTCAATTGACACAAGGGCTATTAGCTCAGTTGGTTAGTACGTCAAACTTATCAACTTTGCTATTTGAGACCCGACGAGCGACCGCGTTCAAATCCTGGGGGGGCCAGAATTTTTTTTTTGTTTTTTTATTTCTTTTTTTGTTTTTTATTTCTTTTTTTGTTTTTTTATTTCTTTTTTTGTTTTTTTTAGAAAATATGAAAATTGAGTAAATACGATTATTGTTGATTATTTTTTTAAATACATTTTAATTATTATAGTAATAATAACCTTGGTTTTACATTTTTTGATGATATTATTTTGTGGTCGTAGGAAAAATATTGTACATCACTTGTGTGAAAAGTGATTTTCCACACTCGTGTGATAGTCGCACTTGGCTTGTGCCTCGTGCGACAATATTTCCCATTCGTGTGAAAAATGTCACTTTCCACACTCGTAATGTAATATAATTACACCAATAATTGTATCGTAGATAAAACGTTTTGAAAAATATAAAATTATAATTATTTTTCACATAAATTATCAACCACACATGTCGGGATTACTAAATAGTTAAATTATTTTTTAGATTTTTCGCATTTTCCTTATTTTAAACTAAATTTTAATTTTATTTACTTCGATAATCGATACTATATTTCTCAAAAATATATTTAAAATCTAATAGGTAAATAAATTAGTTACTTATCTGAGATATCACAAACCACTTTTTGCACACATCCGTGATCTACAGGTGTACAAACAAGACTTTTTAGTTGCTATGAAAAAAGATGGAATCTCTTCGCAGGTATTCAAATTATTGACTTTAATATTTAATTTATATTTTAAGGTGGCGTAGGTTCTGCAGCGGTTCAAATATCAAAAACGATAAATGGAGTAAAAGTTTTTGGTACAGGATCCAAAATAAAAGAAACATTTGCAAAAGAAAATGGAGTGGACACATTCTACTGCATTGAAACATTTTCTGATGAAGTTCAAGATCAGAAGTTTGATTTAATTATATCAAATGAAAGTGGTGCTATGTTTACTTTTCTGCAGAGCCTTTTAAAACCTCTAGGAAGAATTATTTTATTAGGTATAAAAAATATTTTTACTTTTCTATTTAAGTTATATTATTTTATTAAAAAAAATGGAGAAGGCTGTTGATAATTATATTAGAATGAAAGTCTTTGAGAGGGTGCCACTCCACCACAGCCAGCACACGTACCGAGCAGAAAGATCTATAGAAATGGCCCTGGTACAGCTGACTGACGTAATCCAGGATGAAGTAGCACACAAAGAAACGGTAGTGTGTGCCTTCCTAGACATATAAGGTAGGGATGCGCAAAATTTTGAAAACATCGATGTTGACATCAAATGATATATCGAATACACACTATCGATGTTGTAAAAATATCGGAAAAGAAAATATCGATATTTCTAAATATCGATATTTCTAAATATCGATATTTCTAAATATCGATGTTTGATTTTCCATACATCGATGTTGTCTGTAAACATCGATGTTTTTGCAAAAGCGTACATTGAAGAGCAAAAAAAAAACCTCAACCGAAAAAGTACTACCCTAAACCTTCTCATACTAAAAGGGTTAAAAAGAAAATCATCCATATTGAAAAACATTGAAAAGAAAAACATCGATGTTGATAGAAAAATCGATGTTAACAAATAACATCGGATAAATAAAAATCGATGTTAACTAATAACATCGGATTAAAAAACATCGATGTTCAACATCGATAATCGAAACCTAAAAATCGATGTTTAAAAAACATCGATACATCGTGCGCATCCCTAATATAAGGAGCTTTTGACAATTCGCCATACGAATCTGTCAAAAGAGCACTTGCATACAGCAGAGTAGATAACATCACATCCAGATGGATGGCTCAGCTGCTATCTACGAGAACTACAGAGACACAAATAGGGCAGGACACCATCTCCATCTGCACAACCAAACGATGTCCACAAAGGAGGAGTTCTATCTCTACTAATGTGGAACCTAACCATAGACGAACTTCTATATAGAATGATCAGGAACGGAGTAATCAGACGAAAGTCTACTTGCTTCAGGAGCAAAGATACCTGGAATATGCTCCAGGATGAAATGGCAAAGAAGTACAGTTTTGTGAAAAACTTCAAAACCACAGAGCTGGGCTGCAAAAAGGAATAAAGCCAAGAATCCATCGCGCTTGCAACCGAAGACATGCTATTCAGTGGTATACGGATGGTTCCAAAACCAAAGAAGGAACTGGAATAGAAGTGTATGGGCCGAGAAGCAAGCACTCCGAAAGCTTGGGGAAATACCCAAGCATTTTCTAGGCGGAAATTTACGCCATCCAGTTTAACATCGAGAGAAACTATTAGACAAGAGATTGTCATCATGTCCGATAGCCAAGCAGCTGAGCTCTTACGTAATCAGCTCAAAAATAGTCTGGAGATGCCTAGAACAATTGAATAAGCTAGGCGAGAAAAATAGAGTTACTCTCATTTGGGTCCCGGGACATAACGAGATACAGGGTAACGAGATTGCAAATAATCTCGCAAGGAAAGTGGTTCAAACACCCTTTGTGGGACCTGAGCCGTTCTGCAATATCAGTAGTAACATAATATTAGGAGAGATTAAAAAAGAATTGGGCAGTAGAAGAATCGATAATTGGGGCTGAGACAGGCTAAGATACTTTTGAGTGAATATAACCAGAAAAGATCGAAAGCTTGTATCTGCCTGAACAAGAACAGGCTACGTATTGTAACAGGGACTAAAAGTACACCTTAGTAAACTAAGAGTAGTAGAAAATAGTGAGTGCAGATTCTGTGAGGAGGAGGAGGACGAAACCTCCATTCACATTCTAACTGAATATTTAGCACTCCAGAATCCAAGGGCACTATACCTAGGAGCATATCAAATAGAAGACGGGGATTTATCTAACTTGCAGCTATTCCAAATCCAACATTTCCTTGAGAAGATAGGATTGGAAGGATCGTTCTAGGCATTGAGACATTTCATTGCTGCATTAGCGACAGAAGGGGGCATAATAGACCTTTTAGGTCGCAGTGTATTAACACCCCATCCCCAACATAACATATAATATTTTTCAGTTTTCCTGAATTCCATACAAATAAGAAAATTAATCTGAATTTATTTTTTAGGTGCAAATAATATGCTGCAACCGGCTCAAAATATGGATAGTTTAAAGACTGATTGTGATAGTGTTTCTTTAATGTCGCTTTTGATAAACAATAGAATTGTAGCAGGTTTACATTTAGGAATTCTTCTAGCTACAGATCCAGAGAAAGTTCATACCATTTTGGAACACATTTTTAAATTAATTGAGCAAAAAAAATTGAATCCTGTCATACATTCTGTATGGAAAGTATCCGA
Organism: Psylliodes chrysocephalus; assembly: GCA_927349885.1. Classification (NCBI taxonomy): domain Eukaryota; kingdom Metazoa; phylum Arthropoda; class Insecta; order Coleoptera; family Chrysomelidae; genus Psylliodes; species Psylliodes chrysocephalus. Next base: position 85,915,860 of record OV651814.1, read on the forward strand.
AATCGTTGAAGCTACGAAATTATTGGAAGACAGAAAAAATGTTGGGAAAGTTTTGATAAAAATAAGCAAGTAATAATTATTTTACTATTGTACAGTGCCTTGAGTCTATGTTTTGTCCTGAGTACATGTTTTGTACAGCCAAATAAGTACTGAATAGTTTTAAATTTGGAAAAAAGTATGTTGTACAGTTAGGTGATACATTTTTTGTATTTCTTATTATTCTTTTAATTCTAAAGCGAATAATTATTTTTTAAGTTACAATTATTTTTTATTAATAAGCCACTAAAAGCGACGATGAACTGCACTATTAGAAATTTTGTTATAAATAATTGAATTCAATTTTATTGTCCAAACTACAAACTTAGTTTGTCAATTATGTACTAATTTAATTCAAAACAATTGAAATAGCAAATCTGACTAAAAAAAATTATTAATAAAAAAAATTGATCTAACTCTAGTTATTGACAATTTTTTATAACAGTATTTTGAGAATATACAATACAATTATTATTAGGGTTAAAAACGAATATTAAAATTAATTTAGTTTAAAATCAACATATCGCTGCCTTAAAATTATAAGGTTCTGTGTTACATGACATGTGATATGAGAAAAACGGGTCTGAAGTTTAGCTTATTGTATATATTAGGATAATTAATTATTTTTGTCTCTTCACCTCTAAGTAAAGTAGAAAGTAACTACTTGCTGATTAAAATATAGGCTATTGTTCGCTAATATGTTAAGTAAATCCATGGCATTTGCTATATTTTTGCTGCAATGATTATAAGTTCCCATACCTCCATTTTGTGAAATATTATTCGTTTTCAAGTTAAGTTTTAATCCTTCAGGAATATCATTATGTTGTTCTAGGCCTTCCTCCGAAATGCTAAAGAATCTATAAAGTTTGGTGTTTTTAACATTTTGTTGAATTACTCTAACCTCAAATTTCAAATAACTTGTATCTTTCTTGTTTTTTTATCTGCATCAGAATCATAGCCAGTTTGTTCAAGTTCCTGTTCACTAGCACTTATTTCCTTGCATTAAAACTAACTCTTTACTAAAAAAATCTGCGTATAAGACGTATCAACTAACCTAATTTTATACAATACTCACCAAGTTATATATGCCCTATTATTAGAAGATACTAAAGAGATATTGCAAATTTCTATAACGCCAGCCACTAATAGTAACATCGTAATTAAAGTCAAATAAATTCCATCCTAAAATCAGACTTATTGCAAACCTGAAATGTTGACATTAGATTCCTAGTCCTTATACTTATTTCTAACCCATTTTAATAACTTTAAACTATAGTTCATCTTTTTTGTTGTCTATAATAGTACATAATATTGAAGAGGCATTAGAAATTATGATTTTAGAAGGTTTAGATGACGATTATATTAAATATTTAACCCTTTCGGTCATACTGTATTCAATTGTATACATCGACTTTTTTATTTTTCCTAAATAAACTCAAGAGTTGTACATCTATCTCTTAATATTCTATGGTATAGTACACCTATAGATATTTGATTTAGCACATGTAGCGACATCTACATATTATATGGCGAACGTTATAAATATTTGTAAATGTCAGATCAGATGTGATTTAGGAGACACGTTGCAGAGTAATTTTTAATTGCCTAATCGAGGAAGTTCTGTGAATCACTGTGACTTTATATATTGTGGAATAAGGTTAAAAAACATTGCATTTTTACCTGATAAATTTATTTGATAGGTATTTTTTGTGATTTCTCCATAAACATTTTTAGAAAAGTGCTGTATTCAAATGAATACATTGTGACTCAAAGGACCGATTAGAGATGGTAAGCATATTTGTTTTTTTTTTTATTTTCTTTATTGATTTGGTATTTTTATTGAAGGCTTCAAAATTCAATAAAAGAAAGCCTTTGACTAACGAAGAGCTGCTGGATCTCATTGAAAATGGCTTGTCAGACATCGAATTTTTAAGCGATGATGACGATGAAGTAGAAGGGGTGGGGGCCGATATTTTTGACGAAAGTGAGGATGAAGGGCTGGAAGTTGGGCAAATGGCTTCAGAACCCCTTTCCGAGGAAGTTGATGAAACAATAGTCGAAATGGATCCAGATACTGAAGTTGCAGCTCTTGAAGGAAATATTGATGTTCCAATGTATGACGCAACTGAGCAAATGGAACTACCCAGAGAGAGAAAACAGAAAGAAAAAAAAGAAAAAGAAGCAAGGATTGAAGTTTTTATGAAAAACAATAATTTGACGAAAAAGACAGATATAATTTGGATAAAGGATGCTACTTATATTTCTCCAAATGTCGATTGGTATGAAAAAAATATTCCATGTGATTCGGATGAACTAGAAAGTCCTTATTATTTTTTTGAAAAATATTTTTCTGATGCTTTATTTTCACTTATTATTGAAAACACAAATTTATTTGCGCTTCAGCAACAAACTAAATTTGCTCCCACAAATATAGATGAAATCAAAACTTTTGTAGGGATACACATAGTAATGGGTAATTGTCATTTTCCAAGAATAAGATGTTACTGGCAACCAAATTGCAGCATTCCTATAATTTCAAACTCTATGCCTATAAACCGTTTTTTCAAATTACGACAGCATACTCATTTTGTGAATGTTGAGGAAAAACCAGACAACAATGACAGATTATGGAAGATAAGGCCATTGTATGATGCTATTAGACAGAGATGCCTTTCCCTACCTTTAGAAACTGATCTCTGTATCGATGAGCAGATGATTCCCTTCAAAGGAAGCCTAAATATAAAACAATATATCAAAAATAAGCCCACCAAATGGGGTATAAAGGTACTAGCCCTATGTGGACGAAGTGGAATATTGTACGATTTTGTAATTTACCAAGGTGTAACGACAGAATTTATTCCCGAGCACATCGAAGTTTTTGGTTCATCTGGTGCAATTGTGACGACATTGGCACAGCGTATCATCAATCCCAATGTTCGTTTATATTTTGACAATTTCTTCAGCAATTATAACGTATTACAATATTTAAGAAACAAATCTATATATGCCTATTGTACCGCTCGTATTGACAGATTTAAGTCTCCGCCATTTTCATCTGATAAAATTATGAAAAAAAAGAGGCGCGGTTCTTTTGAGGAAGTCATAAGCAAAGATGGTATAATTATGACTAAATGGTTTGACAACAAAAGCGTGATACTTGCTTCAAATTATAGAGGTGTGGGAATGCCAGATACCTGCGTACGTTGGGACAAATCAGAGAAACAATATAAAGATGTTCCACGACCGGAAGTGGTAAAAGAATATAACGATTGCATGGGCGGAGTCGATAAATTAGATTTTCTTATCACATTATACCGGACGTTTATAAGATCACGAAAATGGACTATGCGTATGTTTACTCATGCAATAGATATCGCCTGTGCAAATGCTTGGCTGGAGTACAAAGAGCAAGCCAGTCGTTTAGGTATTTCTAAAAAAGATGTTCTGGATCTTCTTGGTTTTAGGGCTTACGTTGCAGAAGTACTAATAAAAGCCAATAAAACACCAGCAAGGAAAAAGGGACGTCCATCATCTGCTACCTCCAACCCACCAAGTCCCGCTCCCCCCTCTCCATCGACTTCTAGAGCTACCGAAATAAGACCAGTTTCGGAAATTCAGTTTGACCAACTTGGTCATTTTCCCAATTTTGATTCAAAAAAATTTGCATCTAGATTGTAAGGGACAAACTCGAGTAATTTGTATTAAATGCCAAGTACACTTATGTTTAAATGAGGAAAAAAACTGTTTTCTGAGTTTCCATGTCAAATAAATGTGATATAAAATAAAATCTAAAAAAAAAACAGTATTTTTTGCACCAACCTCTTATACCTTTAAGTCACAATGTATTCAATTGAATACATGCTATAACTCGGAAACCTGTAATATATATTTTTTTTTCTTTTTACCCAAAATCAATAAAAAAATCATTCTTTTATAGTGCCAAAAATCAGATTTTTCCTATGGCTAGAAAAAATGCGTGACTGAAAGGGTTAATATCAAAAAACTTCGAACGGATATGAATGTCGGCGAGCGCACCCGAAAGCTATAAAGTCTCCACTACTTGCTGCCCTTAAACATCCACAAATAAGGACAGGCACAATCTTTAATAAAGTCAGTGTTTAACGTGAAATACGCCAATTATTTTTCAAACAAAAAAATATTGTTTAAATTAGAGAAATAAAAATGTATTCACTTTAAATATTTAAATACAAAAGAAAAATATTAACCGATTAGCTTTAGGGTTTTAGTAATAGTGTTCCTCGACGCAACAAAGAAGGGTCGCAGGTACTTTTAAAGTCTAGTTCCTGCTCGCTTCTCAGATTCGGGCAAAGGCACCCTGGCGGCGATGCCACGTCTTCTTCTAGTACGGCACGGTAGAGTGTTGTAGACATCTACATTCAAGAGATTGAACAGTCAGTTTTAGAACATAAACGATCTGCGCATGCTTAGATGTCAAAATAAGAGGGGCACTAATAGTGACTGACCTTAAGCGAACTTGCAATAACTCTCTATTGTTAACTTGGCTTATTTATTAACGACTAGCGGTGGAAATGGACCTTGGTAAAATAGTAAAATTAAAATTTTTCATTAATTTTTCTGATTATGATTAACAGTTATTAGATTAGTTAATAAAACTCGTTCATAAACTTATTTCCACAACATTTTCTAACATAAAAGACCTTGAAATCATGACCGTATCTAAGTTTCCAGTGATGTACTGTCTTAGCAGGATAGAAAAGAGAATATGCCATTTCTTAGTTACACACTTAGATAAAAGAGACCGAAGATGTAACATTGCACACTGCGCATGTTGTCTGTTTTAACTCCAAGTAACCCACCAATTGAAAATCATTGTTTGCACGACGCCATCCGAATTGCTCCGATTTCCCATTCAACGCTCACCTCCGCCCGAGTTTCAATCACCATTGACAGCTGTTTTTGATTTATTTGTTGGTGTTTTAGCAATTCAAAGTGTTCTAGTTATTCAAGTTTAAACTCAAAATGCCACGATGTATCTTAAGAAATTGTATATACTTATAATACAAGTACCAGTGTTATGAAATATAAAAAATATATTCGTTTTTAGCGGTAAATATTTATTAACGTTTTGACATAAAGCGCCATAATCCTTTGAGCTGAATACATCAGATCCGCATTAAGAGATTTCAATAAATATTCATCAAATACATTTCAGAAAACAGATTTCGTATTACTTACATAAATTTACAAAAGGGTAAAATTTTAAATATTTAATTTAAATAAGAAGTAAATAGACATTGTTGCTAACGAAATTTTGTTTTTAAAAAGTAGTTTTATAAGAATATTTACTAAAGGTGGTTTTTAGCTCTTTTTGGTAGATAAATAAGAAGTAAAGAAGCATAGTTGATTAGTAGTATTTTTATAAGAATATTAGATAAAATACAGGATGAATAACTTAAAATTTCAAGATAATGTAATAATCGATTTTAAAGGAAATACAAAAAGAAAGTAGATTTATTCAAAATAACCGATTAATTGAAAATAATCGATTTTTTTTTTGAAAAATCGATTTATCGTTTAATCGGTGTTTTAATTAATCGATTATTTTCGATTATTCTATTATTTTCGATTAATCGATTATTTTCGATTAATCGATTATTTTCAAATTTTCAAAGGTATTATATGAAAATAATTGATTGATCGAATATAATTCGTTATTTTATATAACCAATATTTCGGTTATTTTTTAGAAATATCGATTTACAGGTTAATCAGTTTTTTAATATTTATTAATTATTTTTGATTTATTGATTTTTATCGATTATTTTAGATTTTTCAAAGATAATAGAATAATCAATTTTAAAGGAAATATGAAAAGGATTATTAGAAAATAATCGATAATTCGGTTATTTTTTTGGAAAATAGATTTATCGTAGAATCGGCTTCTTAATTAATCGATTATTTTCGGTATTTCAATGATAATCGAATTATCGATTTTAAATGAAATACAATAAAAATAAATTATTAATAATAATCGATTGATCGAAAATAATCGATTATTTAAAATAATCGATAATTCGTTTTTTTTTTTGAAAATCGATTTATCAGTTAATCGACTTTTTAATTAATCGATTATTTTCGAGTTTTCAAAGATTATCAAATAATCTGTTTCAATGGACGAAAAAAAATGGATTCTTTGAAAATAATCGATTATTTAAAATAAACGATAATTTTTTGTAAACACTGATTTATCGGTTAATTGGCTTTTTAATTAATCGATTATTTTTGATTTTTCAAAGATAATCAAAGTAGTCTATTTTAAAGGAAATACGAAAAACAAATAGATTGAAAACAATGGATTGATCGAAAATAATCGATTATTTTCAATGATCGATTATTTATTTCGACAATCACTCATCTTCTATATTAATTAATATTCCTAAAGAAAGAAGCTGAGGTTACAATACAAAACATCATTTTCTCTATTTGACTAATTTTTAATATTATGTAATAGCCGTACAAAAAATATAATGTTTGACTCAAAAGGTTTGATTTGCAGTATTCGCCTGCGCACATGCTTTTTTATAATACTCGTAGACAATGAGTACCATTTCTTGCTCTATTAACAATATTCTATTTCAACATTTTACTGTAGTATCTTGCTGAAAAGTCCGTAGTAAATAAACGCTAACGAAATATTCTATAAAAGGTCTTCTTTTTACATAAAATGTTGTGCATCTGTTTGATATTAGAAAAATCACGTTAATTTTATTTCATAATACAAAATTCCATTAAACATATATTTTAAATAAATCTAATAGTTCATTATGATGCTAATAAACAAAGTCCGGTCCTTGTCACAGATTTCGGGTTTCTGCCCAGTTCCCCCACTCCGTTAACCTTTCTTTAGAAATTGGCAACATTTGCGCAGGTTAAACACCGGTGTATGTTATATCTCTGGTCTCTTTTATCTAAGGTTACACATTATATAAAGTTACCTTCTCCCATTTTAACGAATAGTTGTTTTCTTAGAAAGATTACGGTATTTTTTATTTAAATTAGCCGTTAATACGTGCCTTTAAAACTGTAGGGTACACAGGCATATATTTTTGGTATAAAGGGATTTCACGTAAGAAATAAAAGCAATAACGTATTGAAAAAAATGTTTACCTCCTTTTACTCCTTTATTATGATAATATAATAATAATGTGTATTTATTTTAATTTTACAAATTGTATAAATTTTATAAAACAAAAATATATTCAGCGTGTTTCAAAAAACATATATCATCGCTCGTGGGATGATTCTCTTACATAAAAAATAACCCAAATAGTTCATATCAACATATGTTGATATATAGGTCCGGCCCGCTGATGCTTTATTTCACTGATATAAAGTGTTATATTTTTTTGGCCTATTCAAAATATTTCCGAAACTGTTTTAAAGATTTGAATGAAATTTTGATTGTAAAATGTACCTAAAAAATACATATCAAATAAAAAATATAAGATTTTCCATGTGCGAAAGGGCGCTTCAATAATTTTTAACAAAAATACAGGGTTGGCCAAACCTCTGTCGTAGTTCTATAACTCCTATTATGCAAATCTTAACGATTTATTCGAAGTATACCTGTTAATGGTGGTCAAAACCAAATATCCCAAAATTATTTTCTTGTGTACAGGGTGGCCCAATAGTAAATTAGGCAAATCACTTATTTTTTTTAAATGGAATGACCCAACTTTTTTTCCAATTTTAGATACTCTATGGTCACTAGTGCATACCCACAAAATATTGTTTCTAACATCCTACCCCTTTCGCAGAAAAAGAAGAAATACCAAAAAATATTACATTTTCAGACGCCTATTAAAATATGCAGTGCTCTCTCGAATTTGACGTTAGAATTTAAAAAACTACAAATGTATAAAGCCAATAGACCAAAGATTTTTTTAGACCAAGTTTTAATTTTTTATTTTGTACAGGGTGGTCACAAATTAATTTCAATTTCCAAAAATTTCTAGGACATTTTTTTCAAATAGAACACCCTGTATTACTATTCATCGATGAAACGAGAATTTTATACCCTTCGACTTCCCCATGTACTTTCCTATACCTATCTGTCGTCGTTTAAAAGTAAATTCCAAAAAGACATTGATCTATCAAAAATCCAATTTCTACCAGTGGTTTTATTGAAAGTGAACATTCAATCAAGTAGGCTGGGTCTTAATGAAGTGTCAAATTATTTATTAATGAAGTGTCAAGTTATTTTTACTGATCGCGATAATTCTTCTATTAATAATGAATTTTACGAAAAACGAATTAATTGACATGGTCTATGTTTTGGGAGAATCCGACAGAAATTGTTTATTGGCAAAAAGAATTTATCATCAACGATATCCCGATAGACGCATCCCTGATCAAAAAAGTTTTGAAAAGTTACATGAAAGATTTACCGAAACAGGAAATGTTGCTTATAAAAAACCAATAATTGACAAACGTGCTACTGATAATGATAACCAATTATCTGTAATTTTGACAGCGATAGAAGATCTTCATGTAAGTCAAAAAAAGATTGCCGAAGTAGTAGGTATAAGTAAAACATCCGTTAGAAGGATTTTAAAACAGCATCAATATCATCCTTATAAAATACAATTGCATCAAGAGCTGAAAGACACCGATTTTGATAATAGAATGGTGTTTTGTAACTGGGCACAAACTAAACTGCAACAAAATCCATTTTTTTTATAGAGTGCTGTTTTCTGATGAATCTACATTCCACAAGAACGGATTCGTTAATAGACATAATTTCCACTATTATTCCATGGAAAATCCTAACATCATCAGAACACATAGCCAAGAAAGATGGCGTGTAAATGTTTGGGGAGGTATAATTGGGGATCATGTTATTGGGCCGTATTTTTTTGAAGGCAACTTAAATGGTCTGATGTATTTAGAATTATTAGCAAATCATCTTCCTACTTTACTTGAAAACATTTCCCTTGCTGTAAGACTAACAATGTGGTACCAACATGATGGGGCAGCAGCGCATTTTTTACGCGAAGTGGCAGATGAATTAGATGAAAAGTTTCCAAATAGATGGATTGGTAGAAATAGCCAAAAAAAAATGGCCAGCTCGATCACCTGACTTAACAAAACCCGATTATTTTTTGTGGGGTTATATTACACCACCTACAACACCTGAAAATATGAAAGAAAGGATAGTGCAAGCTTTCCATTCCATTACACCTGATATGCTTAGAAACGTTTCTGAATCATTCGCCCAACGAATAAATGTATGAATTAGAGAAAATGGCAGACATTTTGAGCATCTTTTATAAAATGTAAATTTTTGTTTTAGGATAAATTTCAAATAAATTTTATTATCGTAATTTTCTTCCTTTTGAATTTATTTTATAACGGCGACAAATAGGTATAGGAAAGTACATAGGGAAGGTATGAAATTCTCCTTCAGTTGATGAATAGAAATACAGGGTAATACATTTGAAAAATTTTAAAAAATTTCCCTCGAAATTTTTGGAAATTGAAATTAATTTGTGACCACCCTGTACAAAATAAAAAATTCAAACTTGGTCCAAAAAAATCTTTGGTCTATTGGCTTTATACAATCGTAGTTTTTTAAATTCTAACATCAAATTCGAGAGAGCACTGCATATTTTAATAGGCGTCTGAAAATGTAATATTTTTTGGTATTTTTTTTCTGCGAAAGGGGTGGGATGTTAGAAACAATATTTTGTGGGTATGCACTAGTGACCATAGAGTACCTAAAATTGTAAAAAAAGTTGGGTCATTCCATTTAAAAAAAAATAATTGATTTGCCTAATTTACTATTGGGCCACCCTGTATACAAGAAAATAATTTTGGGATATTTGGTATTTGCCACCATTGACAGGTATACATCAAATAAATCGTTAAGATTTGCATAGTAGAAGTTATAGAACTACGACAGAGGTTTGGCCAACCCTGTATATTTAAATGACTAATAAAAAGCAACTTTTAATATTTTTAGGATTTCAGCTTAGTTTAAAAAAAAATAAAAATTGAAACAAAGCCTCTGCGGACCCATATTCATAGTAACTATTTTTATTAATTTGGATAAGGACTCGCCCCAGTGGCGATGTCATGTTTTTTTTGAAACATCCTATATAAATATGTGTAATTATTGAAAAATATAATAAACAAGACTGATATATCTAATAAAGCTAGTAGGTTGAACGTTTTTATTTTTTCCATTTCCAACACTATTTTGTTGTATAATAATAAATTAACCAATACGGAAAAGTCAAATAAAATGAAATATACGGCGTGTTTCATAAATTTGGATCCATAACGTTTTTTTTTTTCAATCGTAATGGTAAAAAAATCCATATGGATCCAACTATATAGAACACACTGTATAAAGCAGTAGTGCCTCCTGTAATTAATTTATTTTCCTCAGAATATTTTTTGAAGGGTATACTAAACTGTGAACTAGGAAACGCCTAGAACACAAGGTGGCGTAAAAAGTCCTGGAATTGCCAAAATGGATATTCCCTGAAAAATAACTTTTGTGTTTTAGCCTGAAAATTTAGTAAAATTACAGGTATTCTTATTTTAGGATTGTATATTCTCACCTGTAATTAAATAAAAAACCAAAAAAAACATATTTGTATACTTTAGGACTATTATTTAGTTTAATAGTGATATAATTAGCACAGCATTTATTTACTTCCATACTTCAACCGGTTAACTTTAATTTTTGGATCAGCTGTTCGCAGAACAATCCCTTTTAAATGGCGTAAACATAAAACATTCGATGATTTTGGCACCTAATCTGTTTTCTTCAAGAACTTAAGTCATGAGTTTTTGTTTCTGAGAATCTTTAGGAAATTAGAAAATTGCTTGGGATTAGCTTATAAATTGTAAATTATGAATCTTTAGGATACCTCAAAATTGTTTACTATTAGTAGTAAACCTAAACTATAAACTGAACAATAATTTATTAATTGTAACAACCACTTTAATATTTTAAAATTGCATAGAAGTATTAAAAGTATATATTATACTCTATATATAAGGCTATGAATATGATAATCACATATATTGCAAATTTAAAAAAATCTTTAATATGGTTGAAAATGGAGGGAACAAAATACTTAGTTATGAAATGTAGTTCCTTCTTTTTTACTTTTAACAGTGCTGCTATGCCCACAAGATGCACAACTAAACACATCTGTGTTTTAATAAAAAAAAAACTCAAAATTAACACTAAACAATATTGAAAACTATCAATAAATAAGTTTGGAGAAAGTTTAAATTAGTAAATGCACATCCAAATGGCTATATCAAGCTAGTGGGCACTCTGTGGCGGCACCATTCAAGACCTGGCGGGTTTTTTTGAAGCTTTTTTGTTACGCTATTTGCGAATTTGTAGCTTTGCCCAGGTCCGAAAAAACAGCGGATCCGCTAGCTTGAATTTCCATAAATTCCATAGTAGCGGCACAGATTCAGACCCAGCTGGTTTTTCGTAACTTTTTTGTAGCTTTTTTGTAGCTTTTTTGTTACGCTAGTCTCCCTTTTGTAGCTTGTACTGAACCTGAGAAAAGCGCGGATCCGCTAGCTTAGCGGATATTTGTAGCGGCACCAGCTCGGACCAGGCTCATTTTTTGTAACTTTTTTGTTACGTCTGCCTCCATTTCGTTGCGAGGGCTGAACGTGAGTAATAATCGTTTCTCCATGAGCGTGAGAGAAAAGTGCGTTAATTTAAAATCAAGTTTCGGCATCTACAAGTGATATGTGCAACTCGATAGTGTGACTATCTGTTGATAGATGGCACCAGTATTGCATTTCACGAATTATGGCCATCTTCCATATAATATATTTTTGAGAAATTTAGATATAATCTCAAAATCGAACATTTGTTTTTAAATGTTTTTTAGTGTTGTTTATGTATTTATACTTTTGTTGAATCAAGAATATTCTTACATCTTTTTTGAATGATTTCCTTAACCAATCCTTTTGCAGTATTTATGGACCAGTGTTTAATTCTGTCGGATCACAACTATACAGTGTGTTCCATCTCAGACGAGCCACCCCGTATATTTCTTATCCCATAGTAATGGGAAAAATTTCCCGAAACACGTCGGATGATTTTCTTTGGGGGACATCTTTTGACGTATATTTGAGGCTTGAACCAGCAACCCCCTATGAAGGGGCGCTTCAACCCCTCAAAATGGAATAGGTAAGAAGGGTTGAATGATACATCATTTGTAAGATCTTGAAAGCCTCTTTACAACGGTGTATGAAAAAAATCACATTCTTAAAAAAAATTAATTGTTTTATCACATCAAATGATCAAAGAAACGTGATAAACACCTAAGAGCAAAAAATGAAGGCAAGATAAGAAAATGGTTTGATTTTTTTTATTTATTAGTTCGAGAGAATTTATTATTGCATGGAAGTCAATGGAAGACTTCCATGCAAGACATTTCATTTAAAAAACGCAGTTTTATTTTTTTGATTGCAAGCATGATTTTTTTTTTTTTTTTTTTTTTAGTTTTACACCCTTCGGACCTCCCGTGCTACACCCTAATCCGTCTGTAGTCTGGCAGCACTGCAGCCTGCGGCTTATTGTACCACCATTTGAAGGTCCTACTACTTTCCCATTCACACCCTCATTCATTCTCATTCATTCCACGTCGTCGATGGTTAAACGCTAGTTGGATGATGAATCCCATGATGACATGGCCCCTGGTGGAACCTTCCAGCGGTCACACATCCGCGACGTGACCGGAGAGATCACTGCTTAACTGTTGCGAGTAAGTGGATGCACACTAAATTTCTCAAAAATATATTTGATGGAAGATGGCCATAATTCGTGAAATGCAATACTGGTGCCATTTAGCAACATTATCGAGTTGCACATATTACTTGTAGAGGCCGAAACTTGATTTTAAATTAACGCACTTTTCTTTCACGCTCATGGAGAAACGATTATTACTCACGTTCAGGCCTCGCAACGAAATCGAGAGAGGCGTAACAAAAAAGCTACAAAAAATGAGCCTGGTCCGAGCTGGTGCCGCTACAAATATCCGCTAAGCTAGCGGATCCGCGCTTTTCTCGGGTTCAGTACAAGCTACAAAAGGGAGACTAGCGTAACAAAAAAGCTACAAAAAAGTTACGAAAAACCAGCTGGGTCTGAATCTGTGCCGCTACTATGGAATTTATGGAAATTCAAGCTAGCGGATCCGCTGTTTTTTCGGACCTGGGCTAAGCTACAAATTCGCAAATAGTGTAACAAAAAAACTACAAGAAACCCGCCAGGTCTTGAATGGTGCCGCCACAGAGTGCCCGCTAGCTTGATATAGCTCATCCAAATTATTAGTAAAACTTATTATGGTTTAATATGGCGCTACTTCCGTCTAAATGTTTAGAACCATCTATTATTATCGTTTTATGATGTCTGTCAAGTGTCAAAGTTTTATTGTTGACACATGACGTTTAAAGGTTATGTGTCCCTAACCAATGAACTGGGGACCTATTTTCAAACTGTGTGAGTACTCATTTCTCTCAAGATTCTCATAAGAAATGTCATACGTCAATGTGGAAATGTTGTTTTTAAAGGCATCGAGGATTAAAATTCTTAGGAAGATTTTAATTCTCTCTAAATAAACCGAGAGAAACAGTCAGTGAGTTCACACTGGCCCTAAGAGCCCTAAAAATACGGTTTTACGTTGACGTATGACATTTCTCTTGAGAGAAATGAATTCTCTCGAGTTTGAAAATAGCCCCCCCTGGAGTGGGGTAGAAAGCCAATGTGCATATTGTATGATAAAACAAGATGCGACTCTATGGGCGCAGCCATTTTTATTTCTCATCTCACTCGGGAGTATTTATAATAACCATTTTCTGTTTCACATTGTTATTGTTCAATCCACAAGCTGGTGGATCAGACAATAACAAAGTGAAATAGAAAATGGTTGTTATAAATACTTCAGAGTGAGATGAAAAATAACCTGTCTTTGCCCATAGAGTCGCATCTCAAGCCTATTGACAAGCATTCTACCCCACTCCAGTTCATTGTCCCTAACTAATATAGGCGTGTTCTTTTATTCAGCGCTGTATCCAATGAAGTGGAGAGGGGTAGAATGATAACTGTCAATGAAAAAGTCTGGACACTATGCACAATTTCGTTTTGCACATTTTGTAAACAAGATTCAGGGACGGTTTAACAACATTTTGTGCAACAATTATATAATAGTGCATCGAAAAATAATTAACAAGTATAATTTAATACTAAATCAGAATAAAAGCATGAAAAATCACAAATATAAGCAAGATAACAAAGAAATGACGCCAAAAAAGCTTACAACTGCCAAAACACAAACAAAAAGAGAGCTGAATATGAACAGTTATCGCTGAATAAAGTCAATCCTGGAATTTGTTTACAGTGCTTTAGGGCAACCTCTCCTTGTTATTTACGTGAGTAAGAGTGGAAGGCTGAATCACGCATAATTTCTACACTCGTGATAGATGCGCAGACGGTACCTTATCGTTCTACCCTCTCTACTTCTTTGGCTGTATCCAGCGCTTGCAGCAAACCGTTCCTAAATTAAGCGATGGAAAGACGATTGTATGTGTCAATCGTTCTTTTTTCCAGCGGTGAGTTCACCAATAAGCCAACGCATCCATCGGCTTTAAAAGCCGATGGATATCTGATAGATGAAGGGAGGGGATAATTAATCAATTTGTTTGAACGTGTGAACAGTGTTGCCAATTTGAGGGTAAATGCTTACATTTGTAAGCATTTGAAACTTGCGGAGCAAAAGTGGGAGCATTGACCTAATTGTGATGAATTTGTGAGGATTCAGTCTTCTTAAGCTAATTCATCAAAATTAGGCATATTTGGCGAATTATGACACTTATAACTCTAAATTTTTCATCACTTTTTCAGCATTAGTGTTAAAAAATCAGATCTTGAATATTTTCGGTTTCTATAAATTAATTATCATTAATAGTTTAGATAGTGGTGACATCTGATAGATGGCGTCAGATCACTGGCAAAATTACTGACAGTACTGAAATGAAGAATATTCGGTTTTAAAAATAGATCTTTGTGTGCTGACATTTTTACGAGAAACCAGTGATTCACAGATTACTTAATATTTTTTATTGCAATTAAAAGGAAAATATTCAAAATGTATTTCTTCACTATTAGATGGCCTGATATTTTGTTAATGAACTAAATTGTTTGTAATTTCTACAAAAAGAAACAAAACTATAAAGTTTTTTCTTATTTGTATGGATTTGAATCTAAATTGTGTTTTTAAACCTGCGTGAGGAATTTGTGAGGATTTTTTGCTATTGTGAGGAAAAATGGAGCGTTTTAATTAGATTTGGGGGTAATTCCCTTATTTGCGGTTTGCAACACTGCGTGTGAACACGATTATTTAGATAAAAGTTCACCTACAATATAAGACCCTGTTTTTTACTAACGGTTTTTCAGGGAAAACATACACAATTAAAATCATACAAAAACCTAAAACTATCCCATTACCGTTCTACTAACTAGCCAATATTAACTAATAATATCGTTCTACGATAAGGAGTAGTTATTTTCATTCATATTTAATAAATAGCATGAATTATTTACGCGGCCTTGACATCGGCTATGGTCAAATTCCCATGTTTGACCATCACAGAAGAGAATACTTCTAGAAGAATCATTTGGAAGAAATCCTTTTGTATAATATGTAAATAGTAAATTGTTATAAGAACTGAACTGTATATATGTAAATAAAGAATTTTGAAACAACAACAACAACAACAACCTACAATATAAGAGTTTAAATATAAAACGGCTACAGAAGATATAAATTACTGTTAATTTAAAATAAAACGGTTTTAATTTTTAAAGCGACGTCAAACGTCAAATTTTTCATTTGAGAAATGTTCGTTCTTATATTCAGCGCAAATACCTTCCACCAGAAATTAATCAGTGATGTAATGAAATCAATCACTGATGGAACAATTGTTGAATAAAAGAACACACCTTATTTCAAAACAAAAAACAATAACTATACAGAATAAACATTTGCAAAATCACCACAAATGTCTAGAAATAATAATAATAATTATATTTATTAGGTAATGCCAGGAACAATATTACACAGAAAAAAATACATATAAAATTTTATGGTATAAGTCAGAAGCCAGGATAATCTGTACTATTTTGATGACCTACAAAGTGCACACTGGATGACTTAAAAATGAATATAATGTGCATTTACTAAGAAATATGGGGAAACCCAGCAAAACCCATATTACCATTGAAGACTAGTATGTTGATTTCACAAAGTATTTTTACAAATAATTACTTACAATCACTTCCTTTACATCGTCTAAGCTGTAAAACTCCATAGAAATCAAAATTTGTTTGACCTTATTTTTGAAAGCCTATAGGCTCTTATTATTTTTTAAAAGATCAGGAAGCATATTATGAAATTGCAAACTTGTAACAGAATCCCTTTTCCAGTAGAGTAGTTCTGTGTGTCGGTGAACAAAAATGGTCTCCTATATGTTGAATATACTTTTATTTTTATACACAAACAGAATACACTCATATGCGTAACTAGCATATAATGTTTAGATTTTTAAAGTAACCTCTGCATATGATTCTGTAAGCTTTAGATTAGCCAATATTCAAATTGTTCTTTTTTGTATTACAAAGATTTCTTGACAGTGTGAACCTTCCCAAAAAATAATTCTATAGCACATTGAGGAATAGAATAGACCATAATACACTGATAAGATAACAATAATCTACGGCTTTTTTTAACTTATTTCAATGCAAAGCAAGCTCTGCTGAGCCTTTCACAAAGTGAATGTAGATGTTCCACCCAAGCTCATCAATTATTACACTGAGAAATTTTGTCGATTTAGAATATTCTAGTAATGTATTACATGAGTTAATATCCTCTGGATATTCATTTTTATTACGTCTGTGCTTAAAAAGTATGCAATTAGTTTTAGATAAATTTAATAATAGCGAGTTTTCACCAAACCATTTTTAAATTCTCTCTACAGCATTTGAGGT
Organism: Psylliodes chrysocephalus; assembly: GCA_927349885.1. Taxonomy (NCBI): domain Eukaryota; kingdom Metazoa; phylum Arthropoda; class Insecta; order Coleoptera; family Chrysomelidae; genus Psylliodes; species Psylliodes chrysocephalus. The sequence goes on from OV651814.1 coordinate 85,932,964, forward strand.
ATCTTTTTCAAGTACTTTGTAATGGTTTCTAGATAGTAATACATTTATGTCATTTGCATAATTAGTGAGAGCTACAGAATCATTTGTAAAAAAATTTGGTAAATCGTTTAAATATAATACAAATAAAATAGGACCTAAGACACTTCCGTGTGGAACATAAGATTGAAACCAGTCATATGTATTACCTCGCACCCCCATTTTCTATAATTTATTAAGAAGTATATGGTGATTCACACAATCAAAAGCCTTTATTAAATCTAAGAAAACTCCATGAACAATATTTCCCGAATCTAAAAAGTGTAAAATTCTCTCAACAAAATTGAAGACTGCTGTTGTAGTTGACTTACCACATGCTGCGTACTTGTGATAACATTATTTATTTCTAAAAATGGCAATAGTCTGTTACACATAGCAATTTCAAAACCTTTGGAAAAATAAGACTAATTGGTCTATAATTTTCTACTAGGGAAGTATCTCCTTTTTTGTGAATAGATATTATAACAGCAGTCTTCAATCGCATTGGAAAACTACCAGATTTAAAGGACTCATTAAGGATATAGCATATATTTCTATATCTCAAAGCTAATCGAAAAGTGGGCACTTTTTCTGGCACTATAAATAAAAACAAGTTGGTGACATTTTGTACCAGTTTAAAAAGGTTGCCTTTTTAAAAGGGATGCAGGTTCTTAAAGAAAATTAAAATAGTGCAGTATATTTACTATTAGATGAGATTACAGTATTTATTTTACATTTTTAGTGAAATAAACATAACAGGTTTATAAAAAGATGAGTGTAGTGATTATTATAAAAAAAATCATAAATGATTCAGGTAGAAGCAATCAGAATTTAAATTTAAAAGCTTAAAAAGCCTCACTTCTAGACAATGAAACTAAGTCTATTGTTGTAACAAACTAAGGTAAGATTATTGTTTCTAGAAATAGAAATAGTAAGTGACCCTCTAATTTTAGTTGGGACAGGTATAGGTTTTTGCTTAGTCTTATCCGGATTTAACAATTTCAGTCGAAAATAGCTTAAATATATTTCAGTTAGTGAGAGATGGGTTGAAATTTGTTTGAATATAGTTTATGCTTGCCAAGAACCATTGCACATCTTGAGAGGGTTCATAACTGAAAGTGGAAACTTTAAAATTAATTATAATTACAAAGTGTAATTTGAAATTAAATTTTATCTTTTTATTCTCAAATGAAAATATACTAATCATCGCAAACAAAGTATAGCTTCAAAAAATAAGTTTCTCTTTTCGACCTGAATTGCTTTTTTTTCTCTAAGTATCTTTTTTCTGAGTGATTGTTCAAAAATGAAAATATATGTATGTACCTATAGATATTTTAACATTTTTAAAATATCGTGGTAAGTAATAATGCCTATGTTGCAAATTCTATCCTGTTTTTGTAGTACTAAGCCTATAGTAAATTTCGAACATTTAAAATAAAATAGTGTTAGATTCGTGCAATATTCAAGACGCCGCCACTGCCTAAGCGATTCTTGGATATTGGATACACACACATACGCACTCGGCGAGTAGAAGACCGAAAAATCAAAAAGACACTTATGATCGACGTGGGTTCCTATGCACACGTTTGACGCTCTCTAAATTTTAATTAATAATGATTGTTAATAACTTTCTTGGTATTAATACATTTTATAAGAAGTGAATAAGTGTTTAATTTGGTGAATGTTTATATTTTAATAAAAGACGTATTATTTTATTAAAAAAATCCAGTGGCTTGAATAAAATATAAACTAATAATTATTAAAACAAAAACGATCAATTAAATCTTAAATCAGAAGTAGGATAGTGTTCACGTTACACACAGACTAAAACAAGTGTATCAAAGATGATTTCATCGCAGAGATGTTGCACAGTTCCAAAAACAGTAGAACAGCTCCTGTATCATGGATGATTTCATCGCAGATATGTTGAATGGTTCCAAAAACAGCAGAACAACTCCTGTATCATGGATGATTTCATCGCAGAGATGTTGCACAGTTCCAATAACAGCAGGACAACTCCAGAACAAGTTGATTTGCTCTTATTTTGGTTAGATACCGACAATTCTAAGGTTTGGTTACAACAGTTCGAAAAGATAAAGAGAAATTTGAGTGGTAAGACCTGCAGATACAGGTAAGAGTTGAACGCTTTTTATTGGGCGATGCTAAAAAAAGAAATATGGTTTGAGAATTGGTCTCCAACATTAAGAGATTGCTTTAATTTTAAATTTGAACTTTTAAGAGTCATTTTCACACAGAAAATGGTAGTTTCTTATTTTGACAGCTCACTTTGTAAATCTTATACAGCTTATGTGCATAAAAAAGGATTGCTTTATTGAAAAAAAAAAAAAAATAATAATTTTAAATTTGAACTTCATTCAGTCATTTTCACATAGAAAATTGTTTGACGATTATTTTTTGAAGTCTCTACTTTTGACAGCTCAACCTAATTTGTATACATTTTATGTTCAAAACAAAAAAGGTTGCTTCATTGAAAAAAAAAATGTAATTTTAAATTTGAACTTGTAAGAATAATTTTAATAGAGAAAATTGTAATCTCTTCTTTTGACAGCTCACTCTTTAGTTCTTATGTAGCTTATGTTCACAAGAAGTTTTGGCTTTGTTAAAAAATTTACGTGTTCTGACCTAATTGATTGTTTATGGTATTCATGATACTAAAGCACAAAGAGTCTGTAAGTATGCGAAATTTTGATTTGATTTCAGATCTTATTTCCTATTGCTGTCACGAAACCCTTTGCTGTGACAAATATTTCTAATTCTAGGTCTGAAAAAATCAATCGCTTTCAGCACCTGGAAAAATCAGAAAATTTCAAATCAAATTTATCTTGCTTTAAATGCGGGCGTATAGGACATCAGAAACGCCACTGTCGTTCACGTAATCTCTCGTAGCATTTCAAGCGAGATAAGCCATTAAAAAATGATTTATTTTTTAAGTCTGTTAACCAAACTCAGAACGAAACCATAACAAAAAATAACTCTCTTAAAAGTAATAAAAGTAACTTTTGTTTAAAGTCAGGTCACACGATTGATTCTTGTTTTGTTAAGAATTCCATTGACAAAAGACGCAACGTAAACTTTATGAGAAATAAAGAGTGTGCCTACGAAAATAAACATTAATCAACCGATATGGGTTTATTGAACAGCCCGGGTTAATTTACAGGAAATTTCTATGGGCATAACTCCAGACAGTTTATTTCAAAATATAAGTTCGGAACAGATGTTAAAATTACAGGCAAGCCAGCTAAGTCTAGGTACACGTTTAATATTTATGTTACCGATTATAATGACGCGTATGGTACGTTTTATAAAGCGACAGTTACCGGGTGTTTTAAAAATTTCCGTGGATTTTGGAATTAGTTTAAATCAATAAAAAGTACTTGAACAATATCGAGTTGAATTATGCCAGATTGTTAAAATAAAAATAAAAATTACTACAATTTGTGGTTTACTAGTTTTTCTGTTTCTGCAGTAAACAACTGTGCTATGGAAATTAATTTAATTAATAATTTTATTGCCATGTCGACTTTTAGCAAAATTGTTTCACAGGGTTTGATTTATTTTAAGCAACTTTTAGTAGCTTTAGAAAAAGCATGGTTTTTCCTAATTATTTGAAAATGTTTTTACAAAAAAAAAATTGATTTTCTTGGATGAAAGATCTCCGCCGAAGATGGTAGATTGGAGTAGATAAAAATAGAGGCGTTGATAAAAATTTCGTCCGAAAAAATTTTAAATAAGTCAGGCTTTGGCCGAGCGGGTTATCATTAGTGGCTGATTTGCAAGACTCAATTTTTTGAAACTGAAAGTAAAGTAAATGTTTTCCAAGGTTAATCCTTTCCTTTCCATGGTCCTTAATAAATTGTATTTTCCAAGGTTGAAATTATACCGTTTCCCAAGGTTGAAATTATACCGTTTCCCAAGGTTGAAAGTATACCGTTTCCCAAGGTTGAAAGTATACCGTTTCCCAAGGTTGAAATTATACCGTTTCCCAAGGTTGAAATTATACCGTTTCCCAAGGTTGAAAGTATACCGTTTCCCAAGGTTGAAAGTATACCGTTTCCCAAGGTTGAAAGTATACCGTTTCCCAAGGTTGAAATTATACCGTTTCCCAAGGTTGAAATTATACCGTTTCCCAAGGTTGAAATTATACCGTTTCCCAAGGTTGAAATTATACCGTTTTCCAAGGTTGAAATTATACCGTTTTCCAAGGTTGAAATTATACCGTTTTCCAAGGTTGAAACAATACCTTGTAGCATGGAGTCAGCATACTTCCATGATGGGTAACTGCTAAAAGTATAAAAAGCAGTTACATTTATTTAATTTGAGATTACTAAGTTGTTGATGTATTATAGATGCAGAGGAGCCGAAGTCCGATGATAGGAGTTTCGAGAACGAAACACTGGTCAGTCCGGCCGTGTTAGATTCGTGCAATATTCAAGACGCCGCCACTGCCTAAGCGATTCTTGGATATTGGATACACACACATACGCACTCGGCGAGTAGAAGACCGAAAAATCAAAAAGACACTTATGATCGACGTGGGTTCCTATGCACACGTTTGACGCTCTCTAAATTTTAATTAATAATGATTGTTAATAACTTTCTTGGTATTAATACATTTTATAAGAAGTGAATAAGTGTTTAATTTGGTGAATGTTTATATTTTAATAAAAGACGTATTATTTTATTAAAAAAATCCAGTGGCTTGAATAAAATATAAACTAATAATTATTAAAACAAAAACGATCAATTAAATCTTAAAATAGAGTAAAATTTGAAGAATAGTTATATGTATATAAGCTTGATAAAATTATTAATCTTACCTGTTTTCCTGATCCTCTGGCCGAGATTTGTCATTATAAAGGAATCAACTTCGTTTAGCAAGCTTGGCTATGTGTTGGGTCTGCAGCATTTTCAAATTTGTTTTCAATCTGAAATATGCAATTAAAGAAGCGGTTATATTTATTATGACTGAGAATATTAGCAAGGCAGTTATTTTCAGCGAAAGTGCTCTCCAAAAAATATCCAGTAACTCCATATCGACTAAAATGGATTATTTAACATTCGAAACAAAACATAGTGTTAACATCTAGATTATTTAGTAACATATATATCACCATTGTGACACCATAATAAATGGGTCAACCACCCAGTCAACCTAAAAGACAATTAATTTAAAACACGATACTGTTTGTGCCCAAGAAATGTAACAACACATGGCCCTTAGCCATGTGTATTCAAAAGATTAGGAATTTAAGAGATTTTAGGGTAGTTCGTTCAGGTTGTTCGAGCGAGAATATTGTTAAAATTAATAAGAAAATAAAAGTGCATTTAAAATATATTTTTTATTTCATTAATAACAATAGTTTATTTAACGCAAAGAGTTTTGGGATAGATATTTGTCTAGTACGGATTCCTAGTCACTGCGGAATAAGTGGAAATGAGGAAGTAGATGAACTGGCCAAAACAAGGACGACTACAAATATTGAATAGTAATTTCAGGGTACATCATGGTGAACTTTTGTCTTTTTTTAAATCCAATATATGCAAAAAATGGGAGGAGGAATATAAAGTGCTATGCCAATTTAAAGGGAGATTATATGGAGATGTGACTCAACTTCCATTAGAGACCGTGGTTTGGAAACATTTAAATCGAAGGGATATTAAAACCATTTGCACATTGTCACTGTCATTGTTTGAGTATGGTACATCTCAAGAAAATAGGTATAAAGGAAAATTATAGGTATACGTGTGGAGAAAGGGAGGACTTACAACATATTTTTTTTTTTAATTGTCAGAATAATTTTTATAATATACATTTTTAGAGAGTTTAGATATCCCAAAAAAAATTTATAGTTCAAGTTACACTTTTTGATATATTTTTTAAGCTTCTGTCTTTCGGTAATGTTAAAAAAATATCAAAATTCATGCAAATATCTAAAATTAAGCTGTAAAATATTGTAATTCTTTACCTGTTGCTACCAAATGGCTGTATCATCACAGCTATGTAGGCCAATAAATTAAAAAAAAAAAAATAAATTAGATGGACAGTTTGGATTCATCAGCAAGCTTTTATTCGATCAGGTCTCCCAAATAAGCAATGCAGGTTCCAGACTAGATGTATATTTTTTAAAGGTAGACAGCCTTTTAAATCAAATAAAGATGAAAGTTTAGAGGCCTAAAAGATATTAAATAATTTAGATCGAGAAGTATACAGGGTGTTTATTAAGTACTTGTACAAACTTTAAATGGTGAATCTTTGACTAATTTTAAGGCAAAAAGTTCATATGAACACGTGTCCTAAACCTCTTAACTTTTGTGCTACAGGGTGGTAAAGTTTTCAGAAAAAAATCTATTTTTTCCAATAACTGTGAGACTATTGTAGATATCTTTACGAAATTTGGTACACGTATACTATGCATTAAGATGCATTTTTTGATGTACAAATTTATGTTTTCTACCAGTGGCGTTTGTATTGAACATTTTTGCAGAAAAAAATAGTAGGCCACTGCTTCATCTTAAAACAAAAATTATTTTTGAAATCCTCATTTATTTTTAAACAAATTTAATCTCTTGAGTTTTTTCGTTCGATGCATATTTTACGCTTTGAAAAATAAAATCCGTTTTATTTCAGAGTCAAATTGCTAAAATGTACAATTGTACATACATGCATAGCAAGCCTTGCAAACAACCGAGAGGTTTCCATGGTAGCGGAATCAGTCATGACAGTTTATTTAAAAAAAAGATCATGGTTTTTGTCATTTAAAAATGTATGTATGTAATAATTTATTGTCTATTATTGTGTTCAAAATGTACGAATATACCAATGCAGAAATGGCAGACATTCATTTCGTCTACGGAATGGCTCACGGTAATGCACAAGCTGCAAAAAGAATGTATCAAGCCCGATTTCCTCAACGGGTGGTTCCACATGTCCAAACTTTCATTAATATTCACGCAAGACTTTGTGAAACTGGCAGCTATCCCAGGAAGGCCTGCGACAGTTCGAACAGTTGAAATTGAAAAAGCTGTGTTAAATAGAATTGAAGAAGGCCCGCAAACTAGTACAAGGAAAATTGCTCATGAATTGAATATTACGCATACAATTGTGTGGCAAATTTTAAAATCTCAACAACTTTATCCTTATCATATTCAACGTGTACAGGCATTACTACCTAGAGATTTTCCTCTCAGAGTAGATTTCTGCGTTTGGCTGCGAAATAAACTATTAACAACCCCGGATTTCTTAGACCATGTACTTTTTACAGGCGAAGCTTCTTTTTCTCGAAACGCCATCATGAACTTCCACAACAACCATATCTGGTCTGAGGATAATCCCAATTCTATCGTAGAAAATAATTTCCAAGATCGTTTTTCTCTAAATATTTGGGTCGGAATTATCGGGGATCACCTTATTGGACCTTGCATTCTTCCACAAAGGCTAAATGGCGAAGAGTACAGAAGATTTTTGGAGCACGAGCTTCCTGAACATTTAGAAGAAATTGATTTGGCTACCAGAAACAGGATGTGGTTCATGCACGATGGCGCACCGGCACACTTTTCTTTGGCTGCACGTCAATTACTGAACGAGTATTATACTATACGTTGAATAGGAAGAGCGGGACTGCAAGCCTGGCCTCCCAGATCACCAGATTTAAATCCTCTGGATTTTTTCTGTGGGATCACTTAAAGACACTAGTTTACAAAACTTCCGTTCAAAATGAACAAGATCTAAGAAACAGGATATTTGAATCGTGTGCCATTATTAATCAGACCCCAGGTATATTCGAAAGAGTACGTCAATCAATGTTAAGGCGAATTGACGCATGCATTGCAGTAGGCGGCGGGCATTTTCAGCAATTGTTGTAAATGTTATTAACTTATTTGTAAAAGTAGTTTAGTCTTAGTCTGTAAATAATCTAAGTTTATCACATAACAATATTGATCAATAAAAGACACATTTTTCACTTGTTCCATGCAGAATACTATGCGTCGGACGAAAACTATGCGTCGGAGAAAACAACTCATCAGACCAAATTTGCTCAAAACTAAATGAGGATTGCAAAATTTTTTGTTATTTTAAGATGAAGCAGTGGCGTACTATTTTTTTCGGCAAAAATATTTAATACGAAACCCGTACGGGCGCCACTGGTAGAAATAATAAAATTATTTGTACATTAAAACATGCATTATAATGCATAGGAGACGTGTACCAAATTTCGTAAAAATATCTGCAATATTCTTACAGTTATTAGAAAAAAAAAAATGTTTTTCTGAAAACTTTACCACCCTGTAGCTCAAAAGTTAAGAGGTTTAGGACATGTGTTCATATGAACGTTTTGCCTTAAAATAAGTCAAAGATTCACCATTTAAAGTTCACTATTTAAAGTTTGTACAAGCACTTAAGAATTATTTTTATATTCCTTAAAAAACTCACCTTGGATGATGGGTGGCCACAAAGAGGATTCAATTAAAGTAACAATAAAAAAATGGTGAAAAACTTCATAAATATCTAGAAAATTTTATCCATATTTGCTAGATTATTGTTTAATTAAATCACAACATTTTCCAGTTCATTAAATATAGTTGTTAAAGAAAATTCGCAAGCTGTAGGCAGGCTTCTTTCTCATAAATAAAATGTGATACAAAAAAGCAAAATCGTTTTTTTTTTGCTGATATTTGCCGCGAATTTTTAGGGATCAATTAATTGTTCAAGTTGGTATTGTTTTCTTCTTTTAATCGTTTTAAGAGAAATAATTACTGTTCAGAGGAATTATTTAATATTGATGTAATTAATATAAATGTTTGAATGCACATTACTTTTAATAAATCATTAAGGTTTCAAATATTTTATTTTAATGTAAATGTTTTTTTTTTAATATATTTTTAGGTGTTTTATTACTTGAAATACTAATATATATTTTAAATACAATATTTTAATGTAAATATTAGTTTTTAGAGGATTTAAATGCCAAAAAGTGTAAATGAATAAAGAATATTTGAATGAACCGCAATTCTCTTTTTTTTATTAGGCCTTTAACTGTTAAGTTAATCAGCCAATAGAATCGATAAATAATAGAATTTCCATTTTTATTTGAACCATATTTAGAAGAAAAATAAAAAAATTAAATGTTAATCAAACTAGATGAAACTATTTTAATTACTAGTATTAAAACCAAAATCGTAATAGTGGCTGTAGAGGCATCGACAGAGTGCTTGACTTCCATGTGAAAAGCCGGGGATCGATTCTCGGCTGGCGACTATTTTTCTTTTCATATTTATATTATTTTAAAAATCAGTTAATTCATAAATTATTTTAAAATTAGTTATTTTGTCTTAGGGTCGATTCCACCGTTGTGTTAGACGAAGTTTAAAATGACATTTTTACATTAACAATGTCATTATAATCTCCTTTTAACACAACGGTGGAATAGACCCTTAATAACCTAAAATATTTTTTTAATTTGTAGATTTATGTTAGTGGGTCGTAGAAAAAATATACTGTACAACTCGAGTGGATTGTCCATATCGCACTCAAACTCTTGAGCACTCCGCTTACGGCGTCGTGCCCAAATTTCGTCTTCGTGCGATATGACCATTATATCCACTCGTTGCACAAACTACTATATCCGTATGTTTAAAAAATAAATAATATAACAATTTTAGCTATTTTGTTATGTGCAAATAAAAGAAATTTTTTAAACAAAAATATACTACAATATGTATATAAATTAAAACCGAATAATGTATACATTTGTTTATTTCTATTAAATAAATGAATTATATTGTGTACATTAACTTGGTTTTTATTTTACCTATTTAAATAATAGATGTAAAAGGTCTTTACAAAAACATACCACATATTCCTTAGACCAAAATAAGTCGATTTAAGTAAAATTACCTTAGTACAAAGTTGCTTCGTTTGGGCTCAAGAGGGCCTTGAAGTTACAATTTTTAAATCGTTTTTCCCATATAAATTTAAAACGGCATTTGCGATTTTGCTGAAATTTGATATATTGGTAGAGTTTTATGTGGCAAAAAAATGGTATTAAAATTTTGTCCGATAATAATACATAGGTGTAGAACTTGATTTTTTAAATAATTGCACCTTTAAAAATTCTACGCCAATGGAAGAAAAGGAGTTTGAGTATGAAATTTAGATTGCGCAACTCATTTACTTTAAAAAAGCTACTCTTGATAAGACTCGATTACTCTCATGGTTTTCGCTAAATTTCTGTTTTAATAATTTAGAGTGTATAGGTTTCACAAAAATATTTATTTACAACATAATCAAAATAGAGATTTTACAAAAATTGTTTAAAATGTTCACCGTTTTCACGCATACAAAGATTTATACGTCGAAGAAAATTAAAATGTATCCTTTCCATAACTTCATCACCTCTAAGAGTGTTTATTGCATCTTGAATACGTTGCCAGAGTTGTTCCTCATTTTCTACAGGTTCCCTGTAAACTGTGGATTTCAGATGTCCCCATAAAAAGTAATCCATCGGTGTTAGGTCTGGGGAACGTGGTGGCCAGTTTACAGGTGCGTCATTAACTTTGTATGGATATTGTTCATTCAAGTGGTTTCTAACGTTTAAAGAAAAATGTGGTGGAGCTCCATCTTGCATAAACCACATATCTCTCCGAAGTTGGAGAGGTAAATCTTCTAACAATTCTGGCAACGTATTTTGTAGAAAATCCAAATAATTTTCTCCAGTTAATCTTCGTGGAAGTATGACAGGACCAACAATGAAATTACCAATTATTCCAGCCCACACATTAATTTTGAATTCGTGCTGAAAATGGTTTACCTTTATTGCATGCGGATTTTCAACGGCATAAACATGTTCATTATGGGTATTAGTTATACCTCTTCTTGTAAAACCCGCTTCATCGGTAAAGAGAACCTTCTTGACAAAGTTTGGATCTCTTTCTCTTTGCATATTAACAAATCGACAAAAACCCAAACGAATTTGAGGATCATGGACTAATAATTCTTGTACTGGCTTCTTATGGTATGGATATAGCAATTGTTCTCTAAGCACTTTATGAACGACATCTTTACTTATTCCTAGTTCCCTTCTAATTCGTCTGGTGCTTAATTCTGGATCTTATTCAACACGTTCTAAAATGTCTTCTTCAACTTCAGGAATCCTTACAAAACGTTCTCTTCCATTATCAACAGTGTTGGGAGCAAAGGAACCGGTCTCCCGAAGACGTCTCTCAACAGTAGCAAAAGTTGGGTGGCTAGGTACACGACGATTTGGAAACCTTTCAGAGTACACCCTGACACTCTCTCGAGCATTTCCTTCACAAAATCCTAATGTCAGTAACATATCGGTATATTCTGCATTGGTATATTGTGCAGCCATATTAATAAACCACGCATTTGTTTTTTTTAATTATTGAGTCAGATAGAACACTTTCAATCGTTAACAAGAGATTATAGGTGTTAAAACTTGACAATATTTTTATTTAAATGAAACTATGGAAACCAACAATAAATGTTTTTGTATACGTATTGCAGGCAAATAATATTCCTCAAAAAATCGTATATGGCAAGAATCGAGTATTTTTGTTAAAAGTCTCGATTAGAGGTGTTGAAGAAGATATGAAAAAAGTACATTTTTATGTTTTTCATCGTATAAAATTTTGTCCGATAATAATACATAGGCGTAGAACTTGATTTTTTAAATAATTGCACCTTTAAAAATTCTACGTCAATGGCAGAAAAGGGGTTTGAATATGAAATTTGGATTAGGTACTCATTTACTACAAAAAAGTACCCTTGATAACACTCGATTTACTCTCATGGTTTTGACAAAGTTTGTATTTTAATAATTATTGTTTATGTTCTAAAATTACTAAAATGCAAATTTCGTCAAAACCATGAGAGTAATCGAGTCTTATCAAGAGTACCTTTTTTAAAGTAAAAGAGTTGCGCAATCTAAATTTCATACGCGAAACTCTTTTAGATCTGTTACTTGCATACACCCTTTTATGAGTACGTCACTGGATTCCGGATACTCTTATCCGCCATATTTATAAACCACGGTGATTACAAGGTAGTTTGACATTTATCTTTCTATATTCCTTCCAAACTGTAGGAGTAGAAACAACAAAAACTAGAAATTTCATTCCTATAGCCCATTTAGCGTTCGTTTATTTTATTTATAAACACCTTTCAAAACTTTGCTTATGTTTGTCCCGCTCACATACTTTGATTACTATACGGGGCAAGAGAGAGGTCCGACACGCCCAACATAGGGCGCGGCCATTTTGTATGATACAGTTTATAGCTAAAGAATCAGATCGCTCACTCTGCGTCGGCACTTTTTATCTCAATGTTCCAGTTTATACACTTCGCAACTCAGATAATACAATATATGACAACCGCCTATAATAAAACAGCAGTCTTCTATGTATCCTGAATTTGTATCCCTGGAGTGGATGTTATTTTGGAACTTTCAACTGGTCCGAGTGAGCTAACTGATTCTCTAGCAATAAACTGTGACTCCAAAAATAATATTCACTGACACTGACAGCAGCAAGCAAAATATCAGGTGCGTTTTAATCATCCGCTTCTGCTTCCGGAATTGTCGGTTCAGTCGTTCTAACCTGTCAGATTAAAACAAGAAAACCGACAATTCCGAAGCAGAAGCGGATGATTAAAACGCACCTATTAAAAATATTGCGCCAAGATGTAGGCAACACGTAATAAGGGTTCAAAATGGCGGAGTCTTCTATCTCCTTTTAAAAGGCACTCAGAAAGCTGCGCAGTGCGACCATTCTCCGTATAGTAAAAGAAAATCAAAGTATGTGGTCCCGCTCCAACTCCTTACTAACTGAACCCACCGTTCCGTGTTCCGGTCGTGTATCGTGTCAATTGTCAATCATTTCCAATATATTTGCAGAAAGGATGGCATTTTGTGTAATTTTTAATTTTATATTTGCTAAAAATAGAATTAATAATTAAACAAGTATTGTTGTTTACGTAGTGTTGTAATGTTCCATATTCTGTGCAAATGTAATTACATTTCATGGCCTCAGGGTAAGTTTTTTAAATTTACTTTTAACTTAAATACTGGTAATCGTCCGCATAAAGTATATATCGGCTGACTCCATTTTGGAGGTAAAACACGATTTTTTTTAGACTGTGGTTCTTAAGAATATTTAACATCAATTTAAAAGATACTTATATAGTATAAGAAAGAGTATTATTACTAAAAATATGTAAACATTATGTTAACTGCATTTTTCAGTAAAATGGGGAAGATAGCTGGTTTTCGGTTTTTAAAATTAGTTTCTCAATGGACTTAGCAGGTTTGTTAAACAAGAGAAAATGTATACCACGCAAGTATCTTTATTATTCTTAACAAAAAAAGGAGCCACAAAAACAATATTGTAGTTCATTCCTGAGGAAGTTCATCATAAAATTTATGATAGTCAACAGGCAAAGTTTTTTTAATAGCTTGTAGGTCTTCATGTTTATGAGCTGGTATTTTACGTCTTTCTAAGTACAGTTGCTTGAGCTGTTATCAAGAGTGTTCTTTAATTTTGGTATTTTTTCGTTGAGGAATAGTTTGCCATTGATCCAAAAAGCTAAATTTGTCTGTAACTTTCATGTAATAAACACATTGATAATGTATTCCCCATGTACGGATTAATTGCACGTAGCAGTACTGATTTTAAAGAAACCTCTACCTTTAAAACTCTATTTTATGCTTTTATAATGCCAAAGTTAGAATATGGTTCAGTTGTGTGGAATCCCTTTTATCAGTATCATATAGATCGAATAGAAGCAATCAAAGATGATTTTTAAAACTGCTAAGCCTGACAACTGATGGCATTTATCTTCTAATAGGTACACCTCACTCTGAATTACTACAAAAGGCGTGATTATTATAGTGTAGTAGTTACCCGAGGGGCAAATCACTCTTTGTAAAAATGTACATGTATTGCCGAATTCATATGATTTCCGCAATCATATGGCGATTTCTGGATGACTGCGGCGATTTCTAGATGACTGCGGCGATTTCTAGATGACTGCGGCGATTTCTGGATGACTGCGGTGATTTCCACATGACTTCCGACAGATTTCCCGTGACTGCGGTGATTTATGTATTGACTGCAACGATTTCTCTATTGATTGCGGCAATTTCCCTATTGATTGCGGCGATTTACTCGTACGTATGGATTGTCAGTATTATTGCAAAATTGCACGCATTCCGAAGGATTTCTACGATATTGTATGGCTTACCAGTTGGTTTCCAGTAAAAAAAGCATTAGCTAGGTGTTTCATCAGAAAAACTAAATTTTGTATAGCGCATGTATAGGAGCTAAATACAATGCATTGATTTAAAACTAAGTGTGTACGACAAATTTATCAATAAATCAACTTTTTGTACGTTTTTTATTCATTCAGAAGATCAGTTTTAATTGATGTGATACCCGAAATATAAACTTCTATGTAGGTACCTACATGCCTCCATTATTAGATATCTTTGATATGCCTAAATGAACAAATAGGTACAGGTAAATAAAACAAGTTAAGTAATTAAGTAATTGGAGGTTTTTTATTTAAAAATTTCATAAAAGTGTTTTTTAGACGTTTACAAATTTTATTGATGTTTGTTTCTAGTTTAAATGGACCAGATCCAATTGAATTGATGGGTCCGTAAAATATTAATTTATTTTTAACAATTTGAATGTCGTCTTTTTTTGGCCATAAATATTCTTCAAGTTCAGATTTTAAAATTTTTATTTTACTAGTGGTTCCATCAATTATTTGAAAAATCCGACCTATGTACCACGACTCGTAAAGAATTGCGTAATATTGTTCGTTCCTAATTAAAATGCCATTGATATTTTTCTGGAGCAAAGTGTTTTCACCGGTAGTTTTTTCACTTTCTGTTACATCTTTGTCATTGTAGTTATTTGGTATTTTAGCTGTTTTTTCTGGACTTTTTTTTTTTTGTTATTTAGTACTGTTGAGGATGTTCCTTTTACACGAGATAATCTATCAGTTGATAACCAACAAAGAACTGATTTTTTTACCTTCATTTTTTTGTTGTTCATAATTATGTTTAAAAATGAGGTATCAGAATCACTTTTTGTGTAGTAATTTCGAAAATCCTTTATATTAAGATCTTCCAATCCATAAAAAATGCTCTTTTCATTATCTACATCATATATGGAAACTTAAGTTTAAAATTTAATGTTTTTTACTTTATCCGTTTTTGATTTTTCTTTAAAATTCGAAATTTACACATTTTCTTAAATATCTCGAATACGGTCCATTTTAGAGAAATTATGTATAGGGCAAAAATTATAGAGAATTATATTACAAACAACATTTATTTGAACAATTTTTATAAAAAAATATTTTTTTTTACATTTTGTCAAATTTCTCGAATACGGACCAAATTTTGTATAGAACAAATTATAGATAATAATATTGTAAGTAACTTTTATTTGAAAAAATTTCTTCTCCAAACGTAAATAACAGATATATTCCATAAAATATAAAAATGATGACTATAAAGTACCCTTCAAATGTTCCGACTCTGCCCAAAATCTAATCAGCTAATTGGACGCCGGAATAAAGCTTAAGTTTAAAATTTGGTGTTTTTCTTTGTATCCGTTCATGAGTTATCGAGGATACAGACACACAGACATTATCGCGAAAATAGTCAAAACAGATTCAGGATACCCCAAAACATAAAAAACCGTCGAAAATTCGAGGTCGAAAAAAATCATGATTCCTATACTTTCCTTATCTGTAAACAGCTTAAGTTTAAAATTTGGTGTTTTTCTTTGTATCCGTTCATGAGTTATCGAGGATACAGACACACAGACATTATCGCGAAAATAGTCAAAACAGATTCAGGATACCCCAAAACATAAAAAACCGTCGAAAATTCGAGGTCGAAAAAAATCATGATTCCTATACTTTCCTTATCTGTAAACAGATAGGAAAGTAAAAATACATTTAAAATCCTAATTAAAACGTGTATCACCCCAACCCCCATAAAATACCAACAATTTTGTTATACATTAAAAAAAAAAAACTAGATGAAAAGGGACAATTTTTGACCACCTTGTAAAATTTTGTATACAAGTAGATTTAGTGTCTAAATTTATCCTAAAAAAACCTTTAAATTCCAAAATGTAAATTTAACTTAATAGTTCTTGCCTCAAAATGTAAACTGCAATTTCTTTACACAAAATGGTTTAGATGGCTTAATTGGTTAATGTCACCTTACTGCGCGCGATTTTTAACGATTGCTAGTGATTGCTCAGTGACTGCTAGAGAATTCGGGGGACTGCAAGGGAATTCGGAACGACTGCGAGCGAATTCGGAACGACTGCGAGCGAATTCGGAACGACTGCGGCGATTTCTTAGCGATTGTCACTGATTTTGATGAGACTGCGGCGATTTTCAATGGGATTGCGGACATTTTGTACACGTATTGCGGGAGTGATTTGCCCCTCGTAGTTACCCAACCTTATTAGGAAAGTTTAATATTTGCATTCCCAGAATTTCTTCCAGACACCTGAATACTTTTTATATAAATGTTCTAGAAAATTCTCCGCTCCATACCATGTGTACAGTGACAAATTCTATTATCAATGAACTTGATATAATTTATTTATTTACAGGCAAAGCCTAATTCATTTTACATACAATAAAATACAATATAAAATAAAAAATACAATAAAATAGAATAGTAATATCATAAAAATTAAGTAAAATATAGAATAAAATGGTTAGATAAAATAGTGGACATTAATGTACAGAACAGCAATTAAATTATAATGTGTATAAATGAAAAGTATGGAATTGCTTGAGAAGTTCAAATATTCAGTATGAGTAAGTGGTTCTTAAATCCTTGAACAGAACTGTCAAAAAGTTGAATATCATGAAGAGAGTTAGCTAGTCTAAGTGTTTTAGGAATAAAAGTAATAAACGCATAATTGTAACAGTGAAAAGGTACATGGAATGTTTGAATTTGTCTAGTAGTATGTGACAGCACAAAAAGATTAATTCTGGAAAGGAGGTCGGGGCAATTACACCTGCCACTGATAATATTGGACAGTATGGTAAGATCTTTTCGTTTCTGACAAACTTCCAGAGAAGGTATGCTTAAATATTGTTATTGTATCTAATTAAATTATTTTGAACTCCATTCAGTTTACTTTTATGAATTAAGTAGTGTGGGAACCAGACTGAGGAGCAATAATCAAGTTGTGTCCTAACTAAAGGAAGTATATCATTTTAATTGTATTTATATTAGTGAAGTCATGAGTTGTCCTCTTGACAAAGACCAGCATTTTCATTGATTTTTGAACTGTAGCAGTGATATGGCCATTAAAGCTCATGGAAGAGTCAAAGGTGATCCTTAGATCCTTGATTTGATTGACAGGGTCCAAAACATGTTGAAATAAACTATAATTATGTTATTAAATTATGACTGCGACAAAATCGGATAATGTGACATTTGTTAGTATTTAGATCCATGCCATTACTAGAGCTCCAACTTTCTAGTTTATTTAAATCCGATTGCAAAATCTGAGTGTTGGCATAATCATAAATGATCTTGAAGAATTTCAAGTCATCTGCAAACAATTGGGCTTTAGTGTTAGGAAAGTTGTGATGTCATTAATAAACAGGTTGAATAGTAGTGGTCCTAAGTGAGACCCTTGAGGGACACCCGAAGTTACTGGGAAAATTTGGGAATAATGATGATTTACTCAAACCTGTTGAGTCCATTTTGTTAGATAACTATGGAGCCACTGTAAGACAATCCCATCAATACCATATAAACTTAGCTTATGAATGAGAAGATCATGGTTCACCTTTTCAAAGGCCTTGTAAAAGTCTGTATATACAGAATCTACCTCTTTTGTTGCAATTTGTTAGATATAAAATCCCACTTTATATCTTAGTTAATTTGTTACCTATTACAAAATACAAGTTCTTTTTATGTGCTTAACATTCATATAAAAAATCTGTGATTTATTAATAATTATATTCTGTCAATGGGTTTATGACCTGTAGAATATTGCATTATAAATAAATATCTCCCTTAGTTCTTTCTGGACAAATACTTTTATAATGTGCTGTATTGTTATTAAAAAAAAAAAAAAATATGAGTCAAGTAATATACAAGGCATGGAGCAGGTTTCTTCCTTGCCTTCTGACATAAAGTTACCTAATAAAAATTTTATTTGTGAGGTTTTTTTTCGATGGTTGCATGAACTGAATCAACCTCCATCTGTGTATGGCCAAATTCAAGGTATTTTTGCTCTATTATCAAATTATATGAGTAATGGCTACCTTTAATAGAACATTGGCCATAACACAGTTCCTATTTTAATACTCGTAACCATCTGTATATATTATAATGGTGTTCCTTTCAGTAGTATCCTCTAAAGGAGGAATGTTAGGCGGTATCTTCTCTTTTATAAAGTACATTCAACAACTTGCAAATTCCTCAGAACTAAGCCCCCCCCCCCCCTTTCAAATTAATTCCATATAAAACAATAAGCATCAGATTTTATTAAATTGTAGAAACAAATATTATGTACTTGGAGGTTTGTTTTGTAATACAATGTAAAAACTTTTGATTTTGGAGCCATCGATATTGTTTGCTCTTTTTGTCTTTTTCTTCCATTGCTTCTTTTTTCCTTTGTATGGCCCTATTAATCTTATAAAATTTGCCCAACTCTGTAGCCAACACACTTTTCACACTCATCTTTCTTATGATGAAAAAGCACCAAGTTTTTATCTTCCAAAGATTTT
Source organism: Psylliodes chrysocephalus (assembly GCA_927349885.1). Taxonomy (NCBI): domain Eukaryota; kingdom Metazoa; phylum Arthropoda; class Insecta; order Coleoptera; family Chrysomelidae; genus Psylliodes; species Psylliodes chrysocephalus. Next base: position 85,951,802 of record OV651814.1, read on the forward strand.
GAAAACAATGCTATCGAAAGCGGCTCTTGTCTCTTTCATTTACACCAATCATTGACATAAAAATCGTAAATACTTTGCTTAGATTGCCATTCAGCCAGTGAACTTTTAACTATACCTTTTTTTTTTAAAATGTGTGTTTGTACAGTGTCTTATGAGAAAGTAAGACTTCAACAACAATTTTCAAATTATAATTAATTTTACTATTATTTATTGATTAGATGGAGTAGAAAAAACTAAAATAAGGTTTTTGAAATATTTAGGTTTTGTTTTTTACAATAAAATATATAGGTTACCGTGGAATTTATTGAGAAATTATTATTAAAAAATCACAAAAAATTTTCAACTAGGTTACTTGAAATTTTTTTGTGATTTTTTAATATTAATTTCTCAATAAGTTCCACGGTTTACTATATATATTTTATTGTATAAAACAAAATCTAAATATTTCAAAAACCTTATTTTTAGTTTTTTTTCTACTCCATCTAATCAATAAATAATAGTATAATTCGAGAATTGTTGTTGAGGACTTACTTTCTCGTGAGGCACTGTACAAATACTCACATTAAAAAAAAAAAAAATCTCAAAAATTTGCAAGGTAAGGTATAGTTAAAAGTTTAGTATTAGTTAAATAAGGACTTCAACTATTAGAAAAAAAATTAATTTTAGTCATAATCTAATAACTTTTTTTTAACATTGGAGGCGAGAGGTGTGGCGAAAGGACCTCCTTAAGTCTATATTGGTATATTTATATTTAGTAGTTATTATCATAGCTTTAGTTTTTAATACGTTAAGTTTAAGTTTATTATACATTAAAAAATTATTGGCAGAGTATAGAGCCCAATTCATTTTTAGTACCGCATTTTCCAAATTATAACAAGCCATTAAAGAATAATCTGCAAATATATTTATAAAATCACAATCAACAAAGAGATTTAAATCATTTATATACAAGATAAATAAAAGTGGCCCCAGAACGCTACCTTGGAGTACACCAATTTTAATATCCTTTTCAGCAGATAAATTATTATTAATTTTTCTCTTTGTTTTCTTCCAAATAAGTAATTAGTAAACCAATTCAAAACGCAACCATTAATACAATACAATATCTTTATTTACCTGAGAAAATATTACATTTTATGGCTCGTCAAATTACAATTAAAACTAAATATATTTATAAAATTTACTTAAATTTAATAACATAAAAATATAAAATTGAAATTTATAAACATTTACAACATAGTTCACTGAATGACTCAGAGGCCACAGTGGCATCCTTTATTGTATTGATATAAATTCCTCTAAGCTATATAGGCAATTATTGGATAACATTTGTTTTAATGCATGTTTAAATTTATCTATAGGCTGATTTCCAAAATTAAGTGGTAATCCATCAATATCCTCTGTTCTTTTATTTTTTAAATCTTTTACAATTGATTCTATATCGGTTTGGGTAACTGGCTGAAAAAACATTGAATTTTTTAATTGTGGTATATTTATTAAGGAAGTAGCAGGTATATCTGGTTTCTCTAGATTCTGAATTATGTTTTCCGCATTATTAATAAAAAATTATTAATATCTTGAGGAGTTAAATTTTCTGGCTTTGTATTTGTTTTATTTCGACCAATTTCTTTGTTAATAATATTCCACAAAGTCTTTGCCTTATTATCAGAATTTAATATATAATTATTGCAAAAATCATGTTTTGCTGCTCCCAAAATTTTTAAATATGTTAATTTATAATCTTTATATTAATTGAATATTTTGAGTACTAGGATGCTGTTTTTGCCATTCATGCAAAAACAGCAGTCTATTTTTTGCCTCAGTAATTGTGGGAGAAACCCAATAAGAGCCCTGCCTTTTATTCTGCATTTGAGGTTTGGATTTAAAACATATATTGTAATATGAACCGAAGATTGTAATAAAAGCATTATATTTATCTTTCGCCAAATATGCATCAAAAATTTCTAGCCATTTTTCAGAATTTAAATAGTTCAGAAATAGTTCAATATTGTTGTGTGAATAATAATTTCTAATACAAGTTAAGTTATTTTTTATTTCAGAGGTTTCTTGAGTTTCTACTAACTGTCCCCTATGATCCGAGACACCCATTTCAATTACAGATACAGTTATAATGTCATAATTTATAAAAAAATCTAAACATTTATTGTATCTAGTATTTTGGTGAACTGCTTGATGCAGATTGTAGCATAAACAAAGATTTTTAATATTAGAGGCATTTTGGTCATTTGGATCTAAAAAATTTACATTGAAATCTCCTGTTATAAGTAATTTACTTTTAGAAGATTTCTTGAAGTTATAAGCCAGCTCAAGAACATTGTGCAATATGTCCATAAAATGGCTCAAATTATGGTAAAAAGTAGACCTATAAATTGAGATTATTGTAATATTCTTTTGTTTTACATAGCAAGCTGCAAGTTCACACACTTTCTCCACTGAGGAGGTGAGAATATTTATTAGCTCTATAAATTCTAGAGATTTATGCACATATATACATGAACCTCCATTTTTATACATGCTTTGACAAAAACTGCTAGCCATTCTATAATTCATTTAATTATAACAATCTTTTTCATGTTTGTTTAACCAGTGCTCAGTGATGCGGATTATCTTAATAGATGTGTTTTTTATACTAAACCTTTCGATTTCTAAGATTTTGTTTCATATACATTGAATATTCCAATGAAAGATGGACATAGCCCCCGCTGAACCCCTGAATGACTCAGTAGTATTGAGAACTTTAGAAGGCACATAGTCTTCAGTACTTATTTCGTGTCTGATATTAAAAACGACCCAGATCCAGTTTTTCTGTAACCATCGGGATCGTCAAATCTTGAGAAGCATACATACAGGATTTGAATTACTGATAATTGATTCATGCCTGATTTGAGGGTCTGGTGGTGGTGTGGAATAGGTATTTGGTTGACATGTGGTTTTCGGGTTCTTTCGATTTATATTTTCAGATATTTGTTGACTCATGATATGAAATTTTGGTTGACTGATTTCATGAGGCATTTGATGGTGTGTATGATACACAAATTGATTAGGTCCACTTTTAAGCAGCTTCAACAGTTCAACGTTAGATTCAGTCAGATTATTTAGATCAGTCCTCATTTTATTTATTTCATAGGATATTTTACTCTTTACTGTTTCAGTTAATTTGGACAACAAATGCTTCTCTATTTTATCATATAGCACCTTTGTATTTTCTGTTGTACTAGTGGTTTTATCAATACTTTTTTATCTAAATGTAGAGTATTATTTTGATCTTGTAGTTTTCTTATTTCTCTTTGTAATTCTATGTTTTGATCATGTAAAATTTTGTTATCATTACTTATTTGTTGGGAGTTAAGCCATAGTTTTTTATTGTTGCAATCGGTGCAAAAGAATTTTAGAATCCTCTTAGCTAATTTCATACATCTGTCCTCTGTTACAGTTATTGGTGAACACTCGCTGGAATAAACCTGGGAGCAAAGATCACATTTATTGTTTATAATTAGCCCAATCGGATTAGGTGAAGAACAGGCTTGAGATTCTGAAAAATTCGAAGCAGCAATTTTCCTTCGGAATTCGTTGGAGGGGGTCTGTGGTAGTCTAAATTCAAAAAGTTGGGATTCCAAAGTTGTCGTTACCTCCGCCAGCTTGATTTAAAGGGTTATTTTTTGTATCTTGAATAACTCATTTATTTTCAATTTTACACGGAAAATAGTTTTTACAAAAGTTATTTATAATTAAATTTCCTACAATTCTGCTTTTTTTTGTACGATCGATTTTTTTTCGATTTATACCCGAAAAGAGGGGGTGAATTTTTGGTTATAGAATAACTCGTTTATTTTCAATTTTACGAGAAAAATTGTTATAAACAAAGTTGTTTAAAATTAAATTTCCTACAATTCTGTTTTTTTGTACGCTCGATTTTTTTGTATTTATCCCTGAGAAGAGTGGGGGTAAACTCTTAGAAAAAATCGGAATCATAATTGTACCAAATAACATTTTTGAAAATCAGCAAAAAAAACAAACAGAAAAAATAATGGTACAACATCAATAATAAACGTGACAATGCAATACTTAGGTTCACCCCCACTCTTCTCAGGGATAAATACAAAAAAATCGATCGTAAAAAAAAAAAACAGAATTGTAGGTAATTTAATTTTAAACAACTTTGTTTATAACAATTTTTCTCGTAAAATTGAAAATAAACGAGTTATTCTATAACCAAAAATTCACCCCCTCTTTTCGGGTATAAATCGAAAAAAATCGATCGTACAAAAAAAAGCAGAATTGTAGGAAATTTAATTTTAAACAACTTTGTTTATAACAATTTTTCTCGTAAAATTGAAAATAAACGAGTTATTCTATAACCAAAAATTCACCCCCTCTTTTCGGGTGTAAATCGAAAAAATCGATCGTACAAAAAAAAAGCAGAATTGTAGGAAATTTAATTTTAAACAACTTTGTTTATAACAATTTTTCTCGTAAAATTGAATATAAACGAGTTATTCTATAACCAAAAATTCACCCCCTCTTTTCGGGTATAAATCGAAAAAAAATCGATCGTACAAAAAAAAAGCAGAATTGTAGGAAATTTAATTTTAAACAACTTTTTTTATAACAATTTTTCTCGTAAAATTGAAAATAAACGAGTTATTCTATAACCAAAAATTCACCCCCTCTTTTC
>OV651814.1:85956997-85984497 GCA_927349885.1 Psylliodes chrysocephalus
ACAAAATGTGCAAAATTCTGAATTTTATGAAAGTTTTTGAAATAAAAGTTGTTTGCGATATCGATCTCTATAATTTTTGTTTATACATGATTTTTCTAAAATGGACCGTAATGAAAAATTTGTAGGAAATTTTAATTTTTCAGTATTTTCGTTTTCCATGAATATCTATAGAAAAATGTTTCGAGGTAGATGTATGTGGACAATGTATATATTTAGTTTATCCTCTAAACATTTATAGAGATGCTGCAATAGGTTGTACAAAATATCCGGAAAAAGCCTATAATAACTAGATAGGAAAGTCATGTGTTGGACACATCAGATTTTTTACAAAATTATCAGAAGGGACAAACGAGCATGTTTTTTTGTTGAGTTTGTGTATTGTTTTGTGAAGATTTAAGTTTAATTCATAAATAAATTTATTAAGCACGCTTCTATTATGAACATACGCTGGACCTACAATTATTAAATTAGAGTACTCCGCTACACTTAATAATTCATTAACAATTGGTAGTTTAAAGCTATCAGTATTTCCGATAAGAGTGACGATACAGTCAGACATGGTAAAATGTTTACTTAATATTTTTACAGTTTTTGTTATATCTTCGACTGACATATTCTTACGGTACTGAAAATTGATGTCATATTTGGCTCCCAACACTCGCTTAAAGAGTAAGCCACAACTTTTAGCGCAATATTGATCGCCAACTATAAGAAGCTGAGGTTTTTTCTGATTGTTATCTGAATATGTTTTAACACTTTTCATGTCATTACTTTTGTAGTGGTCTAATTCAACTCTTAATAGTTTTACTTCACTTATGAATCCAGTGTTTTCTGTTTCGAGGGTGGAGATAGTAGATACCATATTCCTACTTATCAAGTTTAGATCTTCAATATCTTTCATGAGTTTACTACTGGTCGTCTTCTCATCTTCAGTTTGATTTTGCAATGTTTGGATAGTTTGGATAGTGTCCTGTCCTTGTCTGAACGGGCTCGTGATGACGATCAGTTCATTCTTGGACTAGGTGCTATCTGCGTTAGTTTTCTTTTCCCCTTTATATTCTTCATTTTTTTTTTCGTGCAAACTGCAAGTTGTAGAAAGCAAAAATAGCTTCATTACCCTGTCTGAGCGGGCTCGTGATGACGATCAGATCATTCTGGGATAATAGGCTACCCCGGGTATAAATTTATTTTTATTTTCTTTCCGTGTATTTACTATAAGTAATTCTTTCGCGTCCCTGTCTCCTCGCACTCTCTTTCGACCGTTTAGCTAATTTTTCTTCACCTAAATAGCAAAAAATCTACATTTTAGTTTAATTCCCGAAACCGCGGTTAAACAGTTATTTACCGAGTGAATAGCCAAGTTAATATTTTTTCCCCTGCGACCGAGACATACATTTTATTTTCATTTAATTTTGACGTCTGATTGAGACTTATCGCGAATCAGTACCGTCCGTTTTGTTTTTTTTTTTATATTCAGGGTTATATTGACTATCACCACAACTAGGGTGGGCGTTGAAATATTTAATTTCTTTTTTTTATTGTAAATAGTTAATTACAATATATGTGTCAATGTTAACCTGTCGTATTACTGGTTAATAATTCCCTACTTTATTTCTCCCTTATATTTCAGCTAGTGATTAATTCTGTACCAGCCCAAGCAACGATTAAAGCCTACTATTACCTGTGTCTAAGTGACCTTTGACCCCTGGAATTTTTCATCTCCATCTGTAGCTACCCGAGTACTTTCGACGCCGTTTCGAAAGTTTGTGGAGTAAACCATCATCAAAAACCTGGCGCTCGAGAACCGCCCGTAACCAGCGTCATTCGTAAGGAACCGTTTTCTCTGTGGCGAGAAACCCCCTTACAGTATTGCCAAAGTTTCTGCCACGTAATAGACACGGTTCTACCACGTGACGGTAACCAAAATGGAGAACACTTTCTTCGTGGAAACCACGTTCCAGCCATGTTTCCGGAACTTATATAATCACGTTTATGCCCACGTGGCAAAAACGTGGGGCTAAGTGGCGAAAACATGGCGGCGCGGTGGCCGATACTAAAACGCTGAACTTTGCTTACTGCCCTTGTCTTTTGATTGATATTTGTAGTTCGGTCTCCGTCCTGCAAATTATTTCTCCCATTCTCCTTGCTTATTCTCTAACTTCACATAACTAGTAAACTAATAAGTAGGTACTTAGTGAATAATAATAATAATAATGTGTTATAAAAAAATATTGATTCAGGAATTCTGATAGACAAAAAGTTGGAACGATTGGAAGTTTACTGTCAAATATAGGTGTTGTAGCCGAAATATGGACACGCGCCGTTGGAATACTCTATATTTAATTAAAAAGTTAAAATCTGTAAATTTTTCATCTTCAAAATTATTTATTTAGATGCTATCTTAGATTATACAAACCTTAGATGGAACATAAGACACTGCGCATAATCCCATTTTAAAATTATTCACACCCACCAATCACAGCCGAGAACATCACATGTCAGAGCGTTGTCCATCCAAATTTAATGTGTCAACGAAAATTAATTTGGTATTTTAGTGACTTAAATTTTGGAAATTAACGTTGAAAATGCTAAGATGTGTTGTAAAAAGCTTTATTTATAATAAAAGTGCGAAATGTGAGGGAGATAAAAGAAACTTACATTTATTTCGGTGAGATATTTAATTTTTAAGGATTCTGTCGACGTCCATATTTGTTGATATAAAAATAAACAGAATCGGACTTGGTTATTGGTACATGTTGTAAGTAGCAAATAATGGTTATTATTATAAAAGTGGAAAGAGTAATATAAAATCAAATACAAAAATATCAATTTCATTTCCAATTTATTCGTTTCAAACTTCACAACTGGTTTCAATAAATTTTTCAAAACTATTTAGTATTTCTCTATAACAGCGCCCTGGGGCTCCGCAAAGCCTTTGTGAGAGCTCCGCGAAGAAAATAATCATAGTAAAAAAACAGAACTATCGCCACAAAATGGATGGACTTGGCTTGAGGATTTTTTTTTGAGAAGTTATTTTTTTAAGTCACTAAGAGGAAGGAGGATATGATTTTGCTTGAGGACTTTTTTTAATTTTATTTTTTATGGGTGAAATGGATTTGGGATAATTCTTGCAAGGAATCTTTGAAATTAATCAAAAATAAATTAACAGCAAATTATGTTCTTGTGCATTTTCAGCCTGAGTTGCCGATCAAATTAATCGTAGATGCATTAAATGTGAAAATAAGGGCCATTATGTCATGTTTTTGAAAAAAATATTGAGGAACCTATAGCTTCTGCTTCGCGTACCTTATCAAAGTTCGAACAAAAATATTCCCAAATTGAAAGAGAGGGCCTTGCAATAATTTTTGGCTTAAATAAATTTAATGAATATTTATATGGACATTTCTTTATCCTAGTTACAGATCACTTACATGTGGTAACTATTTTTAACCTAGCTAAAGGTATACACCAATTTTTAGCCAACAGACTACGTAGATGGGCAGTAATATTGTCAAATTACAATTATAAAGTTGAATATATGAAATCGGAACATAATATAAAGCAGATTTTTTATCACGTTAACCTATTGAAAGTCAAAATGATAGTCGAAATGAAGAAAAATTTGAAAAATATTTTTTAAATTGTGTTTTATGTTTAGGGCTCCCTTAAATATTTCGCTTTTCAAAAAGCTTCCGTCGCGGAAAAAGTTTGAGAAACACTGCTCTATAATAATATAGGATCTATCCATTTAATTTACATTTTGTTATTTTCTCTAATTTTGACATATAAAGTAATATATTTTGTAATCGCAGCAAGTGTCAAATCGATCTACTTTATGCAACCAGTTGCATAACATTATGCAACATTATGCAACTGATTACGAAAAGTTGATTATGTCACCAGTTACGAAATGAAAATAAATAAAACTGCCTCATTTTTGGTTTTTAAGTCGAAAAATCGCGAAATAGAGAAATCGAGAAATAGAGAAGTCGAGAAATTGAAAAATCGAAAAATCGAGTAATCTAAAAATCTAAAAATCCAAAAACAAAAAATCGAAAAAACCAAAAATCGAAAAAAGGCAATGAATAGTGACATTTCACATTTGAAAATATGACATTACGTTTAACAACAAAAAATAAAACAAAAAAAAGAAAAGTTGTAAATTGCGTTTTATTTTTTAAATAATTGAACACCGTTATTGAAAACTGCCTAGAAATGTTGGGGGTAAAATTTTGACGTACTTCTTTAAGGATAATGGGTAAAAACGTTTTTTTTTTTTAATTTCTCGCGGGTAATGTCAAAAATCAGATCGGCAACACTTATTTATATTATTACTATTGAAAAAGAAAAAAACGTCGTAGGGCAATCAAATACAACAATTTTCTGAAATATTTAATTGGAAGTACCTACAAAAGAATGATGGTGAATCATTTTTCAACACAATTTTATAAATAATCAAGTCAAAATTACAAAAAAACTTGTATGTAAATACGTTACGAAATGCCGTTTTGTGTAACTCGTTCATTTTGCGGGACCTCGCTCCGCTCGTCTTGTAAATATTTACTCGTTACACAAAATAAGGCATTTCGTAACTGGTTACATAAATAGCTATTAACTGATTTCCTAATATTTTAAATCATTGAACAGTATTTTCCGTAAATAATTAAATCATAAATAATTACCGGCATATAAATACCAAAACATTTTTTCCTCTTCGAAGAGTAGGCTTATGTCAAATAAACTTAAAATGTTATAACGAACGAAAAGGTAACCCATGTCAAATAAAATTTAATTATTTATTTTATTTTGGTGTGATCGTAGAAAAAATCTTGTGTGTAATTCGAGCAAAAAACACTGGCTGTTTCGATAACTTTTTGTCTCAACAGCTATTTTGTTACAATAATTTTATAAACTTTTACTTGGGGTCGGTTTCACCGTTTTGTTAAACGAAGTTTAAAATACTAAACGAAGATTAAAATGACATTTTTATATTAACAAAAACGAAGTTTAAATTACTAAACGGAGATTATAATGACATTTTTACATTAACAATGTCATTTTAATCTTCGTTTAGTAATTTAAACTTCGTTTGACATAACGGTGAAATCGGCCCTTAGCTACTAGCTATATATTGATAGTGTTATTGCCCTCATCATAAATGAATCGTGCTATCAAATAAAGTCAAAAAAACGTCTCATAATTTTTCATGTTTTAGTTACCTACTAAAATTAGGTACTACAATACAAATATTTAAGTCCGGCCCAGAACATCTCCCTACTCCTTCCACCTAGTTTTTCGGTTTTGGCAAAATTCGCGCAGCGACAAATGCTTCCTATGTTACCTCTACCCTTTCTAACCTCTTTGGATGCTATAAACAGTATTTTTTACCAATCTTGGTTAATTAAAATCATTAAATATATTTGAATGTTATTACATTGAAGCTATATGGACGAAAACATTTTTTTTAAATAGCACCTTTATATTTTCTCATAATGGCAATCTTAAAAATGGTTACAAATATGTCTGCTTCAGGAAAAAAAACTTTAAAGATACAAAAACTAAAAATATGCCACTTTGTATTTAACTTTGTATTTCATCAAATAAGTGGCAGCTGGAACTAATCCAAAATATTTTTCACCACTTCAAAATGGCAGCCACATAGTGTTTGCCACCGTAAAGTTAATTATTTACATTGTTACCAGATCAGCCATTTCTCCACTTATTTCAGAGTTTTTGAGTTGTTTAATAAGGCCAATGTCGGGGGAAAATCAAATTTACCTTTAATTACAAATATGTCATCCATCAACCTAGATTAAGGTAATGTAAATTTTAAGCAATTTTAATCTTGAATAGCGTAAAACGGCTTAATCAAATATTAAGGTACAGTATATTTAGAATCGCCATAGTAAAAAATATATAGGGTTCCCATTTTATTTCACAAATTTGATACTTGTTAGTTACTTCTCTGGCCACCATTTGTTTATCTTAATAGTAATTTCTAGTAAAGCCTTATAACTTATGTATTTAACAATTTATTTTATCTCTTTTAGTAAACGTTTTGAGTGCCGTTCTAAAAACAACTGAACACCCTGTACAAATATAGTGTACATTCAAGAAGATTATGTATAGGGGAGAAGTGCCTTGAAAGGGACAGGTACTGAAAGGGACACGGCTAATTACAGATCTCGTGGGTGGGCATAAGTAATTGCGAAAACTCATAATAGATGGCAGCAAAGGATCTAACATCAGTGTTCTGGAGATTTCTATGGAATGTTTTCAGTTTGCCAGTGCACGTGGTTTAATGTGCTTATATTAGTGAAAAGTAAAATTTTGCATTGTGATATTTTTATCAATATCTAGTGATATAACCAAAATCTTGAAGAGACATTTTATTGTAAAGACTATTGGGTATACGAATATACATTTCTGGGCTTAATTCTCAAAAATGGCAGGTGGTTGTTTTTTATAAACGCTAAACTTTAAAATTTACAAGAAGTAATGAAAGGGACACTAAAGAAAAGTATGAAAGGGACGGTGTCCCTTTCATTACTTGTTAATTTTAATTCTATTTTTTAAAACTACGTTTTTTTACATCGCAAGTGTGGGTCTTCTCTTTTAACCGCCAATACCCTAGAACTATTTGTTATTCATTCTTTTCAGAAAACGTTCCAAAATCTGAAAAAAAGAAAAAAAAATATCCGAAAAACTGCACAAGAAATCGAAAATGCTGTTATTGAGGTGATTTCTCACAATCATCAATTGCTAAATCAACTGGAATAGCAAAGTCAATGTTGGCTTGGTTGGTAAAAAAAGCACGAGAAAGTGAAGGAGAATTTTCATATCGACCCAAAATTGGCAACAGAAAAATCTTTACAGAGCATGAAGAACAGCTATTGGAAGAATATATAAAAAAAGGCATCCAAAATGGCATATGGACTCACTCGATCCCAGGTTCGTGGACTCGCATATGCAAATAAACTTAAGAAGTCTTTTCCAAATAGCTGGACTCAGCATCAAATGGCAGGTGTAGATTGGTATAATGGATTTGTAAGAAGGCATTCCAGACTTTCATTACGCAAGCCAGAAAAAACAAGTTTAGCTAGAAGCACTGCATTTAATAAACACACCGTAGAAATGTTTTACAACAACCTGAAACGTGTTCTTGAGAAGTACAAGTTTTCTGCTGACAACATTTACAATGCAGATGAAACAGGTCTTTTAAATGTAACTGATCAGCCAAAAATACTTGCGCAAAAAGGTGCAAAACAAGTGGCTCAAGTATGCTCCCAAGAAAGAGGTCAGCTAGTAACAATGTTAACATTTATTTCGGCAACAGGAAATACGATCCCTCCTGCGTTCATTTTCCCACGAGTCCATTATAAAGATTTATGCTTGAAGAGGGTCCAGTTGGAAGTCTTGGACTAGCCTTTCCTTCAGGATGGATGGATACAAATAATTTTATTTCTGCATTAAAGCATTTTATTAAACATGCGAAACCCACAAAGGAAAATCCAGTTTTATTGATTATGGATAACCATGAGACGCATGTTAGTATTGATGTTATAATTATGGCAAAGGAGAACAATGTAGTAATATTAACTCTACCACCCCACTGCAGCCATAAGCTCCAGCCTTTAGATGTGGCAGTTCTAGGACCATTCAAAACTTTTTTCAAGTGTGCACTGAATGACTGGATGATCAATAATCCAGGAAAAACAGCAACAATCTACACTCTTCCCAAACTAGCCAAATCAGCTTATGAAAAAGCCTACACCATTAAAAATATTACTGCTGGATTCCGTAAAGCCGGAATATTTCCATTTGATTCAAATGCATACACAGATGACGATTTTGTATCTGCTTCAGTAACAGATCGTCCTTTTTGTGAAACCAATGCTCCATCAACATCTGGTGTTCAATATCCTGAAATAGCACAAGGTTCTCAAACAGAAATAATACCTTGTGAGGAAAATCGACAACCTGTGGCACTTTCTTGTCAACAAATAAACAGTCCGACCTTTTGCAAAGGCAGAGCCTCGAAAAAATAATAGACGAGGAAGAAAAAAGGGAAGTTCCAAAGTGATGACTGATACACCTGAGATAATAGCACTAAAAGCGATCTCCGAAGAAAAGGAAAATAAGAGAAAGAGGTCCTTGTCAAAATAAGAAAAGACGGCTAAGAGAAAAATATTGCAAGAAAGTAGTAGCGATGATTCAGGAAGTATTAAATATGATGATAGCGAGAGCGGTGACGATTTCAGTAATGAGGATATTGAATTAAACGTAGATTTTGCAATAAAAATAAAAGATTTTGTTCTGGTAAAATTTGAAACAAAAGAAAAAAAATACTTCAGGCATGCTGTAGGTCGTGTTCTGGATGTAATGGAAGAAGATGAGTTCAGTATAAAATTTATGAAAAAGTCTACCAAGACAGATACCTTTAAATATCCAGTTGATGATGATATAAGCGAAGTGAACAAAATTGATATTGTTATGGTTCTACCGGAACCTCAAAGAATGGAAGGTTCCAAGCGGGTTAACGAGTTTTTTAAGTTCCCTGTCGATCTGTCTAATGAAGCAGGAATTATATGATGTAAAAGTTTTTTTTAAAAGAATTTTAATAAAGTTTTTTCTACTTTCAGTGGTTTTTTTATTGTCTATTTCTCGATAACACACTTGCATCCAGAAATGAGTTATTTAATTTACAAGAGTACTTAAATATCGCCTTCAGATGCTTATAAGCTCACGTCCGTTACCTAATTTCGGTGTGTCCCTTTCAGTACATGTTCTGTCCCTTTCAATACATTCAAATAGCATGAAAGGGACAATATCACACTCAATCAAAAAGTGAAATTACACCAATACCAATTAAAATTAGAAAACCTTGTTATCACTAATAGCATCATAAATGTTTGGGTATAGTCCTGTTAAAAAATTGTTTAAAAATATCAGTCCCTTGAAATTTTTTTACATTTTTCTTAAAAATGTCCCTTTCAAGCCTCTTTTACCCTACTATATCTTCTCAGGAAAATTGCGCTCTGATGATATTGCAACACTCTATTAGTTGTATTATTCCATATAACCTTAAAATTTACAGTGGATTTCGCACATAATTTGATTTTCTTTTACTATACGGAGAATGGTCGCACCGCGCAGCTTTCTGCCTTTTAAAAGGAGATAGAAAACTCCGCCATTTCGAACCCTTATTACGTGTTGCCTACATCTTGGCGCAATATTTTTAATAGGTGCGTTTTAATCATCCGCTTCTGCTTCGGAATTGTCAGTTTTCTTGTTTTAATCTGACAGGTTAAAACGACTAAACCGACAATTCCGGAAGCAGAAGCGGATGATTAAAACGCACCTGATATTTTGCTTGCTGCTGTCAGTGTCAGTGAATATTATTTTTGAAGTCACAATTTATTGCTAAAGAATCAGTTAGCTCACTCGGACCAGTTGAAAGTTCCAAAATAACATCCACTCCAAGGATACAAATTCAGGATAGGCAGAAGACTGCTGTTTTATTATAGGCGGTTGTCATATATTGTATTATCCGAGTTGCACAGTGTATAAACTTAAACATTGAGATCCAAAGTGCCGACGCAGAGTGAGCGATCTGATTCTTTAGGTGTAAACTGTGTCACAGGGTTCAAAATGGCCGCGCCCTACGTTGGGCGTGTCGGACCTCTCTCTTGCCTCGTATAGTAATCAAATTATGTGGGATTTCGCCGGTTAAATTTGTTTATGTCACAGATCATACCTTTGATTTTACTAAGGTAGTTTTGAAAATATTTTCTCTCTGCTTTTTTCTTTTGATGTAATTTAGTACCTGTTATTGTTTTATTTAGAAATTGTTGTTCTTGTGATAAAGCCCTTTCACAAACTCTATATGCGAGGTTAAATAGGTCACTTTATTCTGTTTTTATTTATTATACTACTATTAATCATATTATATAGTTTGTCTACTAAATAATAAATATTTAAAGATTGTATTTTGTTGCAGGTTTTTAACTTTTGGTTACCTGGCTGCTTTCAATATGTGGTTGTTACTCTGCCCAGCGACTCTGTCTCACGATTGGCAGATGGGATCAATTCCATTAATAACCTCAATTTATGATCCACGGAATTTGATGACCACATTTTTCCTTGGATTAACTTTGCTGATATCTATTAGAAGTCTCGTTGAATTTGAGGTAAGTTTTATTTTTTTATAATAATTGCTGTACTTGAACACAGAAACATTTAATCATTTATAACAAGAAAACTTATCCGATTCCTAAGAAAAATTAAAGAAAAAATTTACAATTGGTAAAAAAAAACAAAAATGTACGTTCCCGCAAGTAGGAACAGTTGATAGCCTAACCAGTAGGCAGAGAAAAATAGACTGTATCAGCGGGTTGCAAGAACGATTGTTAAAATCTCTCGTTAGCTAAAGAACAAATAACTAACTGAGATCAAAACTGGCAACGGCGCTTTTCCAACTGACAGTCTGTCGCTTCACAGCTGATCACGGGAGATTTTTAAATTAATGAAGTCAATTTGGTAATATTTTTTCAAAAATTAATTACGAATAAAGTAAAAAATTAAATTGAGGCTCAACCTTTACGGCTATGGTTAAATGTTAACACTATCCCTATCTTTTTTCGACATCGGCTCATATTTTTTAATAGACAGAAGCAAGGACAGTCGGTTCAGAGAAAAAATATTTTTCACATGATTATAATTTCTTAAAATAAATAGAATGGCTTAAATGAAGAAAAGGTTCCAATAAGTCACTGGAAAAGAGGAAAATACTCATTTAACTGCCCTTCTAGTAGTGCTCGATTAAAAATCTGTGATTTGTGGTTTAAAGCAACAGTATTTAAATATAGTTTGTCCCTTTTAAATAAACTAAAACTATTTTTCTTGTACTTACTTTCTCTTCCCGTTTGTCACATCATGGAAAAGCAAATTTCTTTCTACTGTACATTATTTTTTCAAATAGAAGTACATAATTAAAAATATGTTTAGTTTTTATCATGTGTACAAACCCCATTTACTGTGGTAATATTCCCAATGTATTTTCTATTTTTAAAAGACTTCAAAAAAGAAGTAGGTTCTCAATTCATCGTAATATGTATATTTTTTTATGGGTATTCAGCGACAATTCTTTACTATGTTGTCCGATTTTTGATTATTTTTTTGTTAGAAAGGGGGCTCCTCAGAGATTGTTCCATAATATAAATTTGGTAAAGATCTGATGATGGGATTCATGAGAAAATAATCACTCTTCGTTTTTTGTAGTCGTCAGTTTTTTTAAATTAATTTTGTAACTTATACATTTTTCAATGAATCAAAGTAAAAAACTATTTAAATTGGGAAATTTCTAAAGTTCAGTATCTATTTTTTAGTTAGAAATGGAAAACTGGAGGAGAGATGGTAAAATCTCTGGTATGAGAAATAAATTCACATTTGACCTATTCTTGAAAATCATATACAGTTCCTTTTTGAATCCCTTCAATTTGGATGCTATATTTCTTTGCTAATAAACTAATGCTAGAATTTATTTTTTATTTAAGAACAACTTTCTATTTGTACAATATTGGAATTTCTAGATTGTTGAGAAAATTAAATAATTATGATATAATAATTAGATTTTATAGGTTGTGTAATAGTCGACATTTAGAATATTAAATAATTGATACTATGTATAAATTACACTTATTTACCTTAATATATTTGCTTTCACATTTGTAATTTACAAATTTGTAGGTCATAAATAAAACACCAAATTATTTTAAAATTTTATTTTTAGGATTAAATTAATATACACAAAATACATAACATAATAAAAAAATATAATAAATCTACAATAAATAAAAATACATTTAATTTGCCCATCATTATTAAGAATTCTAATTCAAGAAAATAAACATTCAATCCAGGATTTCTTTTTGGTTATGACAGGTTTCAAGTTAACTAGTAATTTTGTGTTAAAATTTACAGTTTGCCTAACGTATTGGATACGTCTACTTAGCCAGTTCCACATATTTAATAAATGTATAAAAAGAAATGGATTATTTCAACATAGGTACAAACAAAAAAATGTTATTACTGATAGTAGTTTACTGCTAAATATTTACTTTTTCTGAAAATAGGCAGGAAAAAACTATAAAATAATATTAAATATAGTTGAGAATGTATTAATACATAACAATTATACGAATTGAAAAGTGTTTAACAATATAAGTAGAGATACCAAGCTCCACAGCTATATGGCTTAAAATTATTCATGCTATCATCTTATGAAATATTTTAAAATACTTAGCAAACACCTATATTACTACAAAGTAATGCCTATTTAAAAATAAAAATATATTGCTACAAGGCTATACCTCCGTCATAAGCCAAACCCCTATAACTGACAAATTACAAATATTTGAGGTTATTTGACCATTCTGATACTAACCAATTTTTCTTTTTAAAAAGTAAACAAAATACCAGCAATTTTTATTCTGTATCCTAAAAAGTCAACTTGATTCTACAATGTAACTAATATTTTTCTAGAGAATTCTTATCAAAAATCAACCCAAAACATTAAATCACACTTATTTATATAACTAGTTAAAAACATTATTCAAAACTTGTCTTTAATTCAACAAAAGCAACTATATTGGTAACACATATCAAAATAATGGCACTAATAAATTTCTCTTATTGCATATATCTCCATTCTATAGTTTGTGTAGTTACTGGGGCAGTATAGATATTTTAAAGTTTTATTTGTGAGCCAATCCTGTCTTGTTTTAAGATTAGTAGTCCATGCAACAATATTTTTAATTTTGTTGTTACAAATTTTTCCTTTTTTAATTGTAGGGTTTTGCTTGAGAGTCTGTGCAGGGGGATCGGCAGAGTCCACTTGGATCAGGGAAGGGTTTAGTAGATTCCTTGGGAGTGAAGAGACTACTAGGAGAAGCAGCTACGGAGACTCCACTGGAAAGAGGCATAATATCAATTATTGATTTGTCCACCTACAGAATAATAAATAAATATATATGATTCTAGAGCTTTTAAAAGTATGTTCCAAAATATAATGATATAACAAAATTTATAGGTAATTCGTCATTGAAGAAGTTGTAACTCGAACCTCCATAGAGATTATTTGGTGCATATGAGGTATCACTCATTCAACGATGGTATTTAGCTGCAGTTAACTAGGACTCATGTAATTATTTATTGCAATGCAAGAACCTAATTAGACCTACAGTTATACTTTACTAAAATATGTAAAAGTTCCCTTCAATTCCAAATTTATCTTCATATTGCACTAATTTTCTTACCAACATACAAAGTATTTGTGATAATTATACATGATGGTCCAAATTTGACATGTTTATAAGATATTACTAAATTAGCAGGGGATAAAGCACATTTGATGTCGCACCTTTTTTTTCAACTTAACATGTTATTTTAAATCCCGTTATAAATTCCCCCCCTGAGTAAAATGCAAGAGTGATTTTTAAAATATCATTATTTTCTTTGGGTATTTAAATAAAAAATGGTAAATGTTATTACCTCAAAAATTTGTACCCCTTAAAAAAATAATAAGTACGACAATGAATTTTACATATGAAACTATGTCAAATTATTAAATTGTTTTTCAAAATAAAATATTTATTTGAGATAATAAATTATGACAAATTTAGAAAATCACTCTATATTTTCTACAAAGGATTTGTAACATAACTAAGCATTTCATGTTTTTTTTCTCAAAAAAGGTGACAATGGTGGGTTATAAGGTTTCGATATCCAGTTGTATCATGTAAAAGCGTCGAATTTTGTCCACCATGTACAATAAAACAGCTAAGTTTAAATAAAAAATATAAAATTATTTTCATTATTATAACATTGCTTTCTTACCAAAAAATTCAGCGGTGGAATCAAAGCAAAGGAATTCAATGTGGACTCTATTTGATTATAAAAAAAATGCTTTAATTTGAGCCCATCTCATCAAGTTGGAGATTTACCATGCTCCTTCTCGTTTTTCACCCTTAAATAAATAAGGACAAAATTTAAATAAACAAAAATAATACTAAACGTTAGTCATTTCCAATTTTATTTTATTTTTTTAACTTTAGTAGTTTGAATAATCTTTAAAATGGGAAAAGACAGATATTGCTAAAATTGTATAAATAACACATACAAAAGAAGTTTTATATTGTATATATAAAAGTGATTTAATTTCTGTTTAAATTAAAATCCTATGAATTAATCTTTTAAAATATAAAATTTCTGTTAAATAACATTATTATAGGTACTTTGCTTAGAAAATTAACTTTAAATATATTACTGCATAAATTTTAATTTGATTTCAAATAAATTTTTTCTTTTATTACTAAGAAGGCACAATATTGTATACTATATGGAAGGTAAGTATATTAATGTTACTGTCCCAGGAGGGTGGGTGTACAAATATTATGAATATGCAAATGTTATGTATAACAAAAGTGTCCTTTGAATGAGACAAACAAATACGAACCTTGTCCTGTCTCTCCTTCTATTTGACCTCTTGTAAAGTTTAGTTTTCTTTTTGTTGTAAGTATCTCACTTTTAGATTTCCTTGTATCAGTTTTATATTTAATAAAAGCTAGTTATTCCTAATTAGTATTTTGGCCAATACAACTTCTTAGCGGTACGCGACAACTCGGCGATGCAAAGCCGGCGACGGTCAACTCGGCGATGCCAAGTCGGCGATGGCCAACTCGACGATGGTAAACTCGGCGACGATCAACTCGGCGAAAAGGAATACAATAATATAATATGCAATTATTTATTATAATACAATATAATATACAATCTATAAAAAAAATTGATTAGAGAACTTGATTAATAAAATAAAAATATATAAGAGATTTTAAAAGTGGCAATAAAATCAATTAAGGGTTTTAACTACAATTAGGGTTTCTAATACATATTATTAGAAAGCAAATTAAAATATTAAGGGAAAATTTAGAGCTTAAGATTTTTCAATGCAAAATAAAAATAAGATATAATATATTAAAATATTAGGTTATGAAATAAAAAAATTTAAGTAACATATTATATGCTGAAACGGAATTAAAAAATAAAAACTGAAATAAAAAAAGGTTAATTATAGAATATTGTTATTTATTATAATACACATTACAATTATTTATAATACATATATTTATTATAATACAATATAATATAAAAAAACCAATTCATGTTGTAATTATGTGATATCCCTCTGAGATACTCGATCAAATTTTGCCTGTTATAATTGGCCACTTTATTTAAAATCCTCTCGTCGGCTTCCTCATAACGTTTCCTTTTTGATGCGCCATTGCGCCCGGCAATTGCTCGTTCATAGTCTGCATCGTACGAAGACTGTACCTTTTTTAAATTATCTATGAATGTCCATAACGAAGGATGAGCAATGCCAGAACCAAAAGCCAGTTGCAACTTGCGATGACATGCTTCTGCAAAATTATTTGTCCTATCTCGTCCATTCAATGTTCGAAAATAAACGGACCAAACTGCTGATGGAAAAGTTGCTGGCACTCTGGTTCCATTATTCCTAAGTCGACCGATATAATTGCTGGTAAACCATTCTAAAATTGGTTCTAATATTTCTGGCAACTCATTTTCCAATTCGGCAATGGCCTCAATCACATCCTCTTCTGGGACAAATGCCAATGATGTTACCATTTTTGCTTGTAGTGCAAATTCGGGATCAGTATTGTACATTCCTAGGAGATTGCAAGAAGATAAATGCTTTCGAAGATTTTTGACCAAGTGGAATAAGCATCCTCTAATTTCGGCTTCTGGGAAAACTTGTCTTACGGCCTGGTGAATTGCCAACTTAAAGTCGACACTGATGCTTTCCGGATTTAATTGCGGCCAAAGAACTTTTATCATGTTAAACACATTGAGATATGTTTCTGCACTTTTATTGGACAGCAAGCAATATAGCACAGGAAAAACTGGACCCTTCTCTTCATGCGTATCTTTTCTTGCCAGAACAACAAATATTTCAGCAAAAAGTGGAGGACACAATAAGAATGTGCCGTCAACAAATAATTCTTTCATGCTTGCACTCCATGTTGCATGGTATTCTCTACCAAATATTAGAATTCGATGTGGATCCACTTGATCTCTTCCGGAATCTGCCAGCAAAAAATTCTCAAATTGAGTAGGGCTGTAATAATATTGCGAGTACACTTCTGGGATGATAATTTCACTAAGAGTTTCTGGATTGGCGGGTGCTTTGCACATGGTTACTCTTACTCTTTGAATGTTTCTCCGCATAACACTGGAACTTGGAAGCATTCCTTTAACCGCAGCTGGTTCATTCTCCAAAACTCGTCCTCTGATTTGGGCAGGATTCTCCATCCTTGTCGCGGCCAGGTGCTTCACAGTGGTATTCATTTTTTGCAGATCAACATTTGCTGCATTTCCTACCGTACTACATGTGCGTTCATTTCGTATACATTTGAAAGAACCATCCATAATATTGGTCCATATTCTTCCTTTGCATCTTTCATGCTTGTTTTCGCAGCGCCAGAATTGAATGGTGTTGTCCTTGTTCGTTTTATCCTTCGTGTATAGGTAGCCATCCCAGTAGTACTTTTCGTGACCCCTTTGGCTAAAAACTTTATTTTCCATCTTGAGTCTCAGTATATAAAAAACTCACACAGACAAACAAAATTACACACAATGTCTTTACTTCTGAGATGAATTCGGAATATTAAGGAAAGTGAATATCACCAGTCTTTTATAGGATGTAGGTACAAGTAAGCAGGTAATTATCAGGTAATCTTATTTTTATTTTGTTTTGAAAAATCTTAAGCCCTTAAGCAGGCAATTATAAGGTAATCTTATTTTTATTTTGCTTTGAAAAATCTTAAGCCCTTAATATTTATTTGCTTCCTAATACTAGGTATTAAAAACCCTAATTGTAGTTAAGACCCTTAATTGATTTTATTGCCACCTTAATTTTGTAATTCCAAACAACTCTGGCCATTATATTTTAATTTCTTAATCAAGAAGTTTCTTTTTCAGATTCTTAGTTTTAATATTTAATATATTTTTGTCTGTATATGTTGATTTACTTTAGTAATAATAACTTTTTTCCAGTTTCTTATTTAAAATCTCTTATATATTTTTATTTTATTAATCAAATTCTCCAATCAAATTTTTTTTATAGGTTGTATCTTATTTTGTATTATAATAAATAATTGAATAATATATTATTGTATTCCTTTTCGCCGAGTTGATCGTCGCCGAGTTTACCATCGCCGAGATGACCATCGCCGACTCGGCATCGCCGAGTTGACCGTCGCCGACTTTACATCGCCGAGTTGACCTGCCCCCAAAAATGTAGTTGGAAATACAAATTAAGTGTTTAATAAAGTGAATGTTTTTGAAGGAATTTTATGTACTTATTATTAATTTACTTACTAAGTGGTTTTTCTTCTATCGGTAGCAGTATTGCTTGCGATTTTTTTTTGTCAACCATTATAATACTTCAACTAAACGAACTCAAATTGAACTTTTATAATATATATTCAAAGTACCTCTCGACACTCACATAAATTGGCTGGAAAATTGAAAACAATAA
Organism: Psylliodes chrysocephalus; assembly: GCA_927349885.1. Taxonomy (NCBI): domain Eukaryota; kingdom Metazoa; phylum Arthropoda; class Insecta; order Coleoptera; family Chrysomelidae; genus Psylliodes; species Psylliodes chrysocephalus. The sequence goes on from OV651814.1 coordinate 85,974,615, forward strand.
TTGAAACATTCTAAAATATTATCAATAAAGATTCATCTGTCAAAGTAAATAACGAGCAGAGCTGACAGAGGAAGCGACGTTGCCAGTTCACGTCGTCGGTAAAAATTAACAGAAGAATGCAACCCGTACTACACCTTTAGTAAAAGATTTGGGTTTAACGAGTCATTAGATATTTAACGATCGTTGTTGCAACCCGCTGTATGTCTTTCAAAATTGTTCTATTAGGTAATAGTTAAAAAATTAACAAAAAAAATTAAACGGTTAAAAAAACGATTGAGACCAAATCAGTTACCCAAACTATATCTAGGGGTGACGTGACAGCTCTCCTTAATCTCGGTATTCAAGCAATGATCCAGGCTTTTTCATATCACAGATTTTTTATTCTAATTTAACAGATAATAACGTTTTGCACCAAAAATTTGGTTTTACCGGTTCTCGATACGCTTTATTTCGCACTGACCTTTTCAAATGTCTTCCCATGGTACGAATCTACAATCGTGACTGGGTCTCAAAATCCGCGTAAATATATTTGAATCTACTAATAGGCAACTCAAATTACACGTGACTTGATGAATTGTTTAATAAATTACCCTTCGTAATGACAAATAAAAATTCTAAAATACTTAGTTATTTTACATCAAGCTTTTAAGAACCTAACCGTTTGTACATTTTACTGAGTTTTTAACAATGTATGTATCCTACGTGAGCAAATTATCATATCACTATGTTTCTAAATAGTTAAATAAAAATCACTGGATCTGGGCTAGTGCTGTATATATTGAAAAAGCCTTATTATTTATTAGCATAAACAGGTATTTTATTTAGATGAAACATGGGTAAATGCTAGACATACAGTAACAAAAATTTGCCATCAAAACTAAAAAACAAGCCTTAATGGAAGGGGTCTGTTGTAGATTAAAAAATACAACAGGAAATGGTAATCGTTTTTTAATAACCTACATTGGAAGCACCGATGGATTTTTGCCATGTTCGAGTCAAAGAAAACAAAAGACTACCATGAAGAAATAATAATAATAATAATAATAATAATAATAATAATACACTCCTTAATTCACCCCCTTACGAGTGAATTTCAATCATTGAAGCCGACTGAGCGAGTTGTGTAGGGAAAGGGACGGCTATTATTATTATTTGCCGTGGCGCTCCGGGGCGACTGAAATGGATGGACCAATATTTAAATATTGGTTTCAGGACATGAAAAAAATCCACCTAACTCCGTTATTGTTTTAGATATTGCATCCTATCACAGTCGATCAGTGGCGGCTCGTGGTAATTTGAAATGGGTGTTCACTTTTTCCAATAATTTTATCATTTGTAAGTTCGGATCAAAACCTTGTACAAGAGTCAATATCACTGTTTTTTTATTATCTGAGTTTGTATTAAGTGTAATTATTATTATCATCAACATCATACTGTTTTCAAGCATTACAACTATTAATAAATGAATATTTTAGTTAGTGTAATATTTGTTTTTTTTTTTTAATACGTTGAAAACAATCTAAACATTATTAGTTAGTAAACTGACTTTTCCTCATAATTTGAGATTATTTTTAAATATATATCAGGTAATGTAGAAACTTTACATTGATTTTTGTGTAAAAAATTTTATATAAAACTTTACCTACTATTTTTTAGTTTTTATTGTAAGTTTAATCATTTTCACAATTTGTCACAGATGTCAAATAAAAAATATATTTTTTAAATACCTTTTATTGACAAATAAAATAAGAACTAAAATGTTTTAAATGTTTATTTTATAAGATCAGTCCCATCCGGTCCCATCACAATACATATTACACAGACACAAACTAGAATAAAGATATATAATGCCTGGCATTCTAGAGGATACTCTTCGTACTTTAACAGACCCCCTTAACCCCCATTTTCAACCAGATTGTTTTCACAATCAATAGGCCTCATCTGCTTTTAGAGATTGATGTTTGCTAAACATTTCAAGTTTATATCATTTTTCAGTTAGGATTTTTTTTTTATATTTTAACCCCCCTTAATTCCCCCATATATTCATATTTTTTTCAGTATCAATAGGCTTTATCTTCTTATAAAGCTTAATTTTTACCAAAAATTTCATGTTGATATCGCTTTTCGTTTTTAATTTCAACCCATCTTAACCCCTATTTTTAATCAGATTTGTTAAAAATCAATAAGCTTTGTCCTCTTATAGAGCTTGATTTTTGCTTAAAATTTTCAAGTTGATTTCATTTCTCGTTTTTGACTTATCGTGTAGACAAAAAACCTGACATCGGACAGACAGACAAAATAAACCTATAATACTCTTCACAGAATTCTGTATGAAGAGTAGAAAAAAAATGTATGAAGTAAAATAAACAATTTAAAAAGGTCAACAATAATATACAACTTCTTTTATCAAAGGATACTAAAAGTTTGAAATAGCAGCACATAATTGAACATAGAAATCTATGAACTAAACTAGTGAGATGCATATCGTAAAATGTTATCACACTTAATAAAAACATAGACTCGAACTTTACTATATTTCAGCAAAATATTAGAAGTGTAAGAAAAAATTTAGATGAGTTGAAGGTCATCTTATCAGATATAGACTATTCTTTCGACTGTATTGTACTCACAGAAACGTTTATAGTTGAAAATATACATTTTTTTAATTTGGACAATTATAATTTAGTTTATAACCAGGGACAAATAAATAGTCATGATGGTTTGTTACTTTATTTAAGGAATAATATAAAATTTGAAAGTAAAATAGTTTCTATCGGTAATTTTAACTTTCTTCAAATAAAAATATATAATAATGAGTCTGACAAAAGTTTTTTAATATCTGGAATTTACAGGCCTCCTTCCACAGAGGTGAATAATTTTCTTCATTGCCTTCGAGAATATCTGGAACAAATAAAATGTAGCACAATTGAAAACCATGTATTTTTAGGAGATATTAACATTAATATATTAAATGCACATGAATCCTCAGACTACATGGATATGATGGTAGAATTCAATTTCAATTCTCTAATAAATGTACCTACACGTATTAAAACATGTTTGGATCATGTATTTTTAAAAAGCAAAATATCTAATTTAGAAGAAAATATATTAGCATTAACATTTGATGCTATGATAACAGATCACAAAGCAACTATAGTAGGATTAAAATTAAATTTTAACTGTAAATTTAAAAATGAACACAAAAATTTGGTTGAATATATAAACTACAGTGCCCCAAAACAAAAATTAAATAGTCATGATTGGACGCCCTTCTATAACTTAAATGACGTAAATATAAAAACAAATCACCTAGTTAAACTACTTAGTCAAAGTGTCGCACTTTGTACAAATGTCAAAAAAATTAAACGGACCCAGATTAAAAGAAAAGATTGGATAACGCAAGGTATTATAAATTCAATTGCCACTAAAAACATGTTATTTAACGAATATAGGAATAATCAGAACCCCACTACCCTTTTAAAATATACTAAATATCGAAATAATCTAAATCGAATTATTAGAGAAACTAAAAAAAAAATTTATAATAATAAAATAAATAAAAATAAATATAATAATAAAAATTTGTGGAAAATAGTTAGGGAAATTGATGTACCAGTGAAAAAAGATAGTATAAAAAAAAATACTTACTGAAAGTAATGAAATTCTTATAAGCGAGGAAGAACAGGCCGAAAGCTTTAATATGTATTTCTCCAAAGTAGGAGAGAAACTGGCCTCAAAAATAATTCCCCCACTATCGCCCAAACCTGGAAAAAATAGCACAATACAGTCATTCTTTTTAGAACCTGTAGATATAAATGAAGTAAAAGAAATTATAAAAACGTTAAAAATAAACAAAACACCAGGGTATGATAAACTAAAAAGTGAGATATTTAAGGAAATAGTTCATGAGATTGCAAATCCCCTTAGCCATTTAATTAATAAAATTTTTGAAACAGGAATTTTTCCCACTGACCTTAAAAAATCAGTGGTTATCCCAGTTCATAAAAAAGGACCCAAAAATAAAATGAGTAACTACAGACCTATTTCCTTAATTACCACTTTATCAAAAATCGTGGAAAAAGCTTTGAAAAATAGACTAACTAAATACATTGATAAATATAATATTATAAGTTCAAACCAGTATGGTTTCCAAAACGGCTTATCTACCACTGATGCTATGTGTCATCTAACAGATATATTGTACAGTAATATAGATAAAAGCGTTCCCACAATGTGTATTTTTCTTGACCTGGCAAAGGCTTTCGACACTGTATGTCATATGCAGCTGTTGGAGGTCTTAGAGGAAGTGGGTGTCAGAGGTAAATCTTTGGACCTTTTCTCTAGTTATTTAAGTGAAAGGGTTCAAGCAGTAAAAATAAATAAATATGTAAGCTCTTATAAACCTATAAAATATGGTGTCCCACAAGGTACTATACTCGGGCCAATTTTATTTCTCCTATATATTAATAAATTATTAGTTTCAAAAGAAATAAAAGGAGAAGTAATAAGCTTTGCGGATGACACATTAATCTTATACTCGGCTAAAACTTGGGACGCAGTTAAAGAACTTTGTGAAAATGATTTAAAAAATGTGTTTGATTGGTTTTCGCATTACAAATTAACAATAAACATGGATAAGACATTAGCCATTCCGTTTGCAAGCTATAAAACAGGTCTTCCTAAATTGAATAAACTTACAATCATAAATCATGGACACCAAATAAATATTTTCCTCAAACATGAGGCTAAATATCTAGGAATTCATATAGATTCTCATTTGAAATGGGATAAACACATAAATAACATTGTAAATAATTTAAGACAAGTTTTATATAAATTTAAATATATGAGAAATTGTTTAGACATAACTCACCTGAAAATTTTATATCACGCATTTGTGGAGTCACGTTTATCATATGCCATATTAGCCTGGGGCTCAGTTTTGCTGACCCACCTAAAAAAACTTGAGATCATTCAAAAAAAAATAATTAAAATAATGTATTTTAAAGATATAACTTACCCTTCAGACCTATTGTTTCAAGAAACACATATTTTTGATATTCGACAACTCTTCGTTTATAATGTTGCAAACTATCTTTACAAAAATAGATCTTCAATCTGTGGAATTGAACACACTTATGAAACTCGAACTAGACATGCAGGAAATACTAGAATTCCTATTGACAAAAAAGCATTAGGTCAGAGGAAACTGAGTTATTTAGCAAAAAAAATTTATAACTTTTTCCAGATATTTACAAATTGTACATAAGGACTATAAATTCATATAATCTTTTTAAGTCTAGAATAAAATCATTTCTTAAAATTACCGATAGAAATATATTACATTCTTTGGTAGATAGTTGTAGTTAGTTTAAAATATTCGAATTAAGTAAAAAAAAAAAAATGATAAAAAAAACATTAGGTACATTACATTACTTCATAGCTATAATTTATATGTATATTATAATGCTGTTAAAAGAAAAAATTAATAAATAGAGCAAATAATTTAAATAAATTATCAAGCCCATGCACAACCCTTAGGTTTTATGGGTCACCTGTGTTTATTTACAATATTTATTATATTTGTAATTTTTATTTTAGCGTATCACTGTAAAAACAAGTTATCTGTAAATAAACATTATTATTATTATTATTATTATTATTATTATTATTATTATTATTATTATTATTATTATTATTATTATTATTATTATTATTATTATTATTATTATTATTATTATTATTATTATTATTATTATTATTATTATTATTATTATTATTATTATTATTATTATTATTATTATTATTATTATTATTATTATTATTATTATTATTATTATTATTATTATTATTATTATTATTATTATTATTATTATTATTATTATTATTATTATTATTATTATTATTATTATTATTATTATTATTATTATTATTATTATTATTATTATTATTATTATTATTATTATTATTATTATTATTATTATTATTATTATTATTATTATTATTATTATTATTATTATTATTATTATTATTATTATTATTATTATTATTATTATTATTATTTATTATTATTATTATTATTATTATTATTATTATTATTATTTATTATTATTATTATTATTATTATTATTATTATTATTATTATTATTATTATTATTATTATTATTATTATTATTATTATTATTATTATTATTATTATTATTATTATTATTATTATTATTATTATTATTATTATTATTATTATTATTATTATTATTATTTATTATTATTATTATTATTATTATTATTATTATTATTATTATTATTATTATTATTATTATTATTATTATTATTATTATTATTATTATTATTATTATTATTATTATTATTATTATTATTATTATTATTATTATTATTATTATTATTATTATTATTATTATTATTATTATTATTATTATTATTATTATTATTATTATTATTATTATTATTATTATTATTATTATTATTATTATTATTATTATTATTATTATTATTATTATTATTATTATTATTATTATTATTATTATTATTATTATTATTATTATTATTATTATTATTATTATTATTATTATTATTATTATTATTATTATTATTATTATTATTATTATTATTATTATTATTATTATTATTATTATTATTATTATTATTATTATTATTATTATTATTATTATTATTATTATTATTATTATTATTATTATTATTATTATTATTATTATTATTATTATTATTATTATTATTATTATTATTATTATTATTATTATTATTATTATTATTATTATTATTATTATTATTATTATTATTATTATTATTATTATTATTATTATTATTATTATTATTATTATTATTATTATTATTATTATTATTATTATTATTATTATTATTATTATTATTATTATTATTATTATTATTATTATTATTATTATTATTATTATTATTATTATTATTATTATTATTATTATTATTATTATTATTATTATTATTATTATTATTATTATTATTATTATTATTATTATTATTATTATTATTATTATTATTATTATTATTATTATTATTATTATTATTATTATTATTATTATTATTATTATTATTATTATTATTATTATTATTATTATTATTATTATTATTATTATTATTATTATTATTATTATTATTATTATTATTATTATTATTATTATTATTATTATTATTATTATTATTATTATTATTATTATTATTATTATTATTATTATTATTATTATTATTATTATTATTATTATTATTATTATTATTATTATTATTATTATTATTATTATTATTATTATTATTATTATTATTATTATTATTATTATTATTATTATTATTATTATTATTATTATTATTATTATTATTATTATTATTATTATTATTATTATTATTATTATTATTATTATTATTATTATTATTATTATTATTATTATTATTATTATTATTATTATTATTATTATTATTATTATTATTATTATTATTATTATTATTATTATTATTATTATTATTATTATTATTATTATTATTATTATTATTATTATTATTATTATTATTATTATTATTATTATTATTATTATTATTATTATTATTATTATTATTATTATTATTATTATTATTATTATTATTATTATTATTATTATTATTATTATTATTATTATTATTATTATTATTATTATTATTATTATTATTATTATTATTATTATTATTATTATTATTATTATTATTATTATTATTATTATTATTATTATTATTATTATTATTATTATTATTATTATTATTATTATTATTATTATTATTATTATTATTATTATTATTATTATTATTATTATTATTATTATTATTATTATTATTATTATTATTATTATTATTATTATTATTATTATTATTATTATTATTATTATTATTATTATTATTATTATTATTATTATTATTATTATTATTATTATTATTATTATTATTATTATTATTATTATTATTATTATTATTATTATTATTATTATTATTATTATTATTATTATTATTATTATTATTATTATTATTATTATTATTATTATTATTATTATTATTATTATTATTATTATTATTATTATTATTATTATTATTATTATTATTATTATTATTATTATTATTATTATTATTATTATTATTATTATTATTATTATTATTATTATTATTATTATTATTATTATTATTATTATTATTATTATTATTATTATTATTATTATTATTATTATTATTATTATTATTATTATTATTATTATTATTATTATTATTATTATTATTATTATTATTATTATTATTATTATTATTATTATTATTATTATTATTATTATTATTATTATTATTATTATTATTATTATTATTATTATTATTATTATTATTATTATTATTATTATTATTATTATTATTATTATTATTATTATTATTATTATTATTATTATTATTATTATTATTATTATTATTATTATTATTATTATTATTATTATTATTATTATTATTATTATTATTATTATTATTATTATTATTATTATTATTATTATTATTATTATTATTATTATTATTATTATTATTATTATTATTATTATTATTATTATTATTATTATTATTATTATTATTATTATTATTATTATTATTATTATTATTATTATTATTATTATTATTATTATTATTATTATTATTATTATTATTATTATTATTATTATTATTATTATTATTATTATTATTATTATTATTATTATTATTATTATTATTATTATTATTATTATTATTATTATTATTATTATTATTATTATTATTATTATTATTATTATTATTATTATTATTATTATTATTATTATTATTATTATTATTATTATTATTATTATTATTATTATTATTATTATTATTATTATTATTATTATTATTATTATTATTATTATTATTATTATTATTATTATTATTATTATTATTATTATTATTATTATTATTATTATTATTATTATTATTATTATTATTATTATTATTATTATTATTATTATTATTATTATTATTATTATTATTATTATTATTATTATTATTATTATTATTATTATTATTATTATTATTATTATTATTATTATTATTATTATTATTATTATTATTATTATTATTATTATTATTATTATTATTATTATGAAGAATTTATTACTTCTGCAGGAGACAAAAATAAAGCTATATGGAGTATAGTGAACCAAGAGCGAAATACAAAAAAACAAAATCAAAATATAACTTCCTTAAATTCGGAAATGTTAAATAAGTTTTTTATAAATGTAGCTGATTCAATTTTGGCGGATTTGGAAGATCCAAGTATGAGTCCAATTTTCTATATGAATAACCTTTCAAGGTCCTCGTCATCTTTTTTTATGACAGCAGTCTTAGAGAGTGACGTAAGGCAGGCTATACTATCATTGAAAAATAAACCGTGTCTGGACTACTACAATATAAACGCTATCATGCTCAAATCAACCCTTAACTCATTAGTTACACCACTGACCACTCTATATAATATGTGTATAAATGAAGGTACCTGGCCAAGTGCCTTAAAAATCGCCAAAGTCGTTCCTATCTTTAAAAAAGGAAATACTGAACAGGTTGAAAACTACAGACCCATAACAATAATACCGACCATCTCCAAAGTATTAGAAATTTTATTAAAAGAAAAACTAACTTCGTATTTAGAGAACAAACAAGTTTTAACGTCATGTCAGTTCGGATTTCGAAAAGAGAAGTCAACCATTATGGCATTAAAAAATATTCTTGAAGACGTAGTCGAAGGTCTTGATGAAGGAATCGCCACACATGCTGTAATGTGTGACCTAACTAAGGCCTTTGATTGCGTTAA